>OLKM01001418.1:92539-100039 GCA_900291075.1 Melanogrammus aeglefinus | reverse complement strand
TTTAGACACACACCCCTCGTCCAGCCTGACGATAGGTATACATCTACACTCACCGGCCACTTTATTAGGTACACCTTGCTAGTACCGGGTTGGACTCCCTTTTGCCTTCAGAACTGCCTTAATCCTTCGTGGCCTAGATTCAACAAGGTACTGGAAACATTCCTCAGAGATTTTGGTCCATATTGACATGATAGCATCACGCAGTTGCTGCAGATTTGTCTGCTGCACATCCATGATGCAAATCTCCCGTTCCACCACATCCCAAATGTGCTCCATTGGATTGAGATCTGGTGACTGTGGAGGCCATTTGAGTACAGTGAACTCAGTATCATGTTCAAGAAACCAGTCTGAGATGATTTTGCGCTTTATGATATGGCACGTTATCTCCTGCTGGAAGTAGCCATCAGAAGATGGGTACACTGTGGTCATAAAGGGATGGACATGGTCAGCAACAATACCCAGGTAGGCTGTGGCGTTGACACAATGCTCAATTGGTACTAAGGGGCCCAAAGTGTGCCAAGAAAATATCTCCCCACACCATTGCACCACCACCACCAGCCTGAACCGTTGATACAAGGCAGGATGGATCCATGCTTTCATGTTGTTTACGCCAAATTCTGACCCTACCATCCGAATGTCACAGCAGAAATCGAGACTCATCAGACCAGGGAACCTTTTTCCAATCTTTCTTTGTTCCAATTTTGGTGAGCCTGTGCGAATTGTTAGCCTCAGTTTCCTGTTCTTAGCTGACAGAGTGGCACCCGGTGTGGTCTTCTACTGCTGTAGCCCATCCGCCTCAAAGTTCGACGTGTTGTGCATTCAGAGATGCTCTTCTGCATACCTTGTTTGTAATGAGTGGTTATTTGAGTTACTGTTGCCTTTCTATCAGCTCGAACCAGTCTAGCCATTTTCCTCTGACCTCTGGCATCAACAAGGCGTTTGCGCCCACAGAACTGCCGCTCCCTGGATATTTTCTCTTTTTCAGACCATTCTCTGTAAACCCTAGAGATGGTTGTGCGTGAAAATCCCAGTAGATCAGCAGTTTCTGAAATACACAGACCAGCCTGTCTGGCACCAACAACCACGCCACGTTTAAAGTCACTTAAATCACCTTTCTTCCCCATTCTGGTGCTCGGTTTGAACTGCAGCAGAACGTCTTGACCAAGTCTACATGCCTTAATGCATTGAGTTGTTGCCATGTGATTGGCTGATTAGAAATTTGCGTTAACGAGCAGTTGGACAGGTGTACCTAATAAAGTGGCCGGTGAGTGTATATATATATATGTATATATTATATCTAGATCTAGATCAATACGTAACATCAATAGGAATCATTCTGGGGATTTTCCCTGGGGTTTTACCCAAGATCCAAGCTAAGGAAGAAGAGGAAGAAGTGGAGGAGGAGGAGGAAAAGCGTAGTTAGAAGGGAACATTGAGAGTCCCTGTGCCCCGGGGGGCCGCACATCAACCTCATGAGAGTATTCAGATCAGGGCTCTCTTATAATTATAATCATAATGCAACTGTAATAATGAGTAATGAGGGAGGGCACGGTGGTATGGTTTCCTCACATCTGCCTTTTATTATACTCAGCGTCTGTCTGTCTCTCTGTCTGTCTGTCTATCTGTCTCTTTGCATTGTTTCATGCGTGTCTGTCTTTGTTTACAAGTCTAATTTGTATGCTTGGCTTTCTGTTTCTTTTGCCTCTTTTGATTTCCTCAAAATAAACTTGGAGTTTCTGCCTTCGCCCCCTTGCTCTCTGCCTCCCTCTTTCTCTCCCTCTCAGCCTCCCTCTCTGTCTCGCCCTCTCTCTCCCTCTCCTTTCTCTCTCCCCCTCTCTTTTTCTTTCCCTCCCTCTCACCCTCACTGTCTCGCCATCCCTCCCTCGGCTTCCCTCTCTCCCTCTCTAGCCCTCCCTCTCTCTTCCTCCCTCTCTCTCTCTCCCTTTCTAGCCCTCCCTCTCTCTCCCTCCCTCTCTCTCTCCCTCTCTAGCCCTCCCTCTCTCTCCCTCCCTCTCTCTGTTTTCTTTTCTCTCTCTCTCTCTCTCTCTCTCTCTCTCTCTCTCTCTGTCGCCATCCCTCCCTTGCCCTCCCTCTTTCCCTCCAACTGGTGTTACATAAGTTGCAGCACTTCTCCAAGCTGTTCCTTTGTTCCTCGGCAGATGTCAGACAGACGCGTGGCTCCTCCATCGCTCCTCCCAGAGCGGGATCACTCTGAGAGCCTGAGAACCCCACCTCACCACGGAGAACTGCTCGCACCTCCCAGCTGAGAGCCTTAGAACCCCACCTCATCACGGAGAACTGCTCGCACCTCCCAGCTGAGAGCCTTAGAACTCTACCTCTCCACGGAGAACTGTTCCATTCCTCCCGGCTGAGAGCCTTAGAACCCCACCTCTCCACGCAGAAACGCTCGCTCCTCCCGAACTGCGGCTCCAAAACACTTTGCAATGCCCAGACACACAAGCCTTAAGGGAAAACTGCAAACGCCACTAACAAACTAACACAAGTAAAACCCTCAACATGAGTAGGGAAGTGAGTGATGTCACAAGATGAACGTTTCAGGATTCAAGCTGAATCTCCCTCATTCAAGGCAGATGGCATACATAGTGGTGTTTGTTGTCACGTCGGTTGTGTTGTGCTTTTTACATTTGAGTTGTGGTTTTTGCATTTGTGTTTGCGTACTTGAAATGTGTTCTTGGTATCCTCAAATCTCTCAGAGTGTGCATTCCAATGACATATGGTGGAGGAGCATTTCAAGAAAACTTGCGGAAGGGGTTTGCATACAGGAGAGGTGTCAGTAACAAAACGGTGTAACGCACACTTAGTGGGTTGTTATGAGTGTTTGAGCAGACAGTGTAATAACCGGCCCCGGGCAACACCTCTTCAAAGAGGTCAGGGCTCCTTAAGAGGGCTCCCCATGAAGAAAACTACAATGTATTATATCATCTAAATTAACTTTCTGCTGAACACAGACATTAATTTACCTTGTTATGTTTTCATTGCGTATTCATAGCCTGCGTGGGGCCGTGGAGGGGAAATGTTCAATGTTGAAAGTCAACATTAATTTTGAATGATGAAAGAAAAAAAAGAAAAAATGTGCATGTGTGTGCGTGTGTGTGTGTGTTTGTGAAACATCCCCACTAGCTTCCAACACCAGCGCTGCCGCGGTGAATCGGAAGGATGGAATCGAAGTCACAGTCAACATTGCCGACTGCCTTGGTTCAAAAAGGACTCAAGTTTCTTGCAGATAGATTCACTTACCAGGTGCTTCAGAGGACCTGAAGGTGGCCACTCACATCAAATGTTTTGTTTTCATACTCAGACCAGTATCTTTGCCCTATGTATACAGCAACAGTCAGCCAGTGGTGATGAGACTCCAGTTACCAGGTGAGGAAGAGTCATGGCCTCACAGAGAGACTCTTCCTCTCCAGCATAGAGCTGAAATCACTGCACGTTGGAAGGACCTCACATTGGACATAATTCCATGTCTGAAAGGAAAGTCTCTGTCACCCACATGGCATGCCATGCATTATTAAAGGCTGCAGGCTGCCAGTGCAAATTGACCGGCAGCACAGCATCGCAAATGAGGCCCAGATACACGCTCAGAGACGGCCTGAAGACAGAAAATCTGTCTGGACCTTCAGAAACGGTCACAGTGGAAATGCAGCATGTTATTATGGAGACATTTTTCACAAGTGCTGTATAGGACGATGGATCGATGTGCTCTGCGTATTATTTGTGTGTGTGTGTGTTGTGTGTGTGTGTTGTTCAAGAGATGCATCCAACAGATCCATGAAGAGTACATTCACAAGATTGACTCTGGATGTGTGTGACACTGTTTTCTAAAGGACTCTGTTTACTCTCTCTCTCTCTCTCTCTCTCTCTCTCTCTCTCTCTCTCTCTCTCTCTCTCTCTCTCTCTCTCTCTCTCTCTCTCTCTCTCTCTCTCTCTCTCTCTCTCTCTCTGTCTGTCTGTCTGTCTGTCTGTCTGTCTGTCTGTCTGTCTGTCTGTCTGTCTGTCTGTCTGTCTGTTTCTGTCTCTCTCTCTCTCCATCTCTCTGTCTCTATCTCTCTCTCCCTGTCTCTATCTCTCTGTCTCTATCTCTCTGTTTCTATCTCTCTATCAAAGAGTCCGTCTCTGCGCGTGAGCATGGTATAAAGGCGCTGTCAGCTGTGTGTGGGGGCGAGGTGGAGGGAGATCGAGGAAGGTGGAGGAAGGTGGAGGGAGATGGAGGCAGGTGGAGGGAGATGGAGGCAGGTGGAGGGAGGTGAAGTGAGGTGAAAGGAGGTGGAGGGAGCTTAAGGGAGCCGGAGGGATCTGGAGGGAGGTTGAGGGAGGTGGAGGGAGGTGGAGGGAGGTGGAGGGAGGTGGTGGGAGATGGAGGGAGGTGGAGGATGTGGCCTCCACGTCTCTTAGCCCACAGATCATCTCTGACCCGCAGCAGCCTCAAGGCCCATCAGGGGGTCCCTCCCCTGAACCGTGTGTGTGTGTGTGTTTGAGGGTTCATCTAACTTTCATGATCTTCTGTGCGTGTATGCTTGTGTGCTTGTGTGCATGGTATTGTGTGTGTGTTTGTGTGTGAGTGTGTTTGTGTGTGTTTATGTGTGTGCATGCATGTTCTTGTGAGTGAGTGTGGGTGTGTGTGTGTTTGTGTGGGTTTAGGTGTGTGTTTGCATGGTCTTGTGAGTGTGTGTTCTGTTCTAACAACATTTGTGAAGTTTCAGCGGGGGGTTAGGGGAGCAGAGGGAACAAACAGACCCTTAACCACAGTGCAGACGATCAGCTGGGGACAGGAGGGGCTCCAGTGAGGACACACAGAGAGTTCGCTGCAGCCCGCTGTGGACTAGCTGACCCCTAACCATGAGGGTTGTCACTGTAACAACAACATGCTGAACCCTAACCCTGCGGGTTGTCATGGTTACAACAACATGCTGACACCTATCCCTGCGTGTTGTCATGGTAACAACGTAATGTTGACCCCTAACCAGGAGTGTTGTCAAGGTAACAACAACATGTTGACACCTATCCCTGAGTGTGTTCATGGTAACATCAACATGGTGGCCCCTAATCCTGAGTATCGTCATGGTAACATCAACATGCTGGCCCCTAATCCTGAGTATTGTCATGGTAACATTAACATGCTGGCCCCTAATCCTGAGTATTGTCATGGTAACATTAACATGCTGGCCCCTAACCCTGAGTGTTGTCATGCTAACATCAACATGCTGACCCGTAACCCTGAGTGTTTTCATGGTAACAACCACATGCTGATCCCCTAACACTAAGTGCTGTCATGGTAACAACAAAACGCTGCCTCCCTGGGCCTTGGGGATGTCATGGTAACACTAATTTATTAACACAGACGGTGAAAAACCGACCACACAATGGAATGGGATTGAGGCTTGACAGAATCGTTTGTGTTAGTGTAGCTTTTTGTTAGCGTTGTGCGCCCGCTGGTTGTGTGTTTCATTGTCCCTCTCGTTCATAGTTCCCAGACGGTATACTGCTGTGGTGGGGATGCGGCGGTGTTGATGGTTGCCATGGAGAATGGGCCGTGCGTGGTAAGGAGAATGTAATGGGCAGAAGGAGGAAGGACTGTGAGATGGGTCCAGAGAAGACACGTTTCTTGTTTATGTGTTTGTGGTGTGGGCTTGATGTATAGTCTGTGTTAGTACTTCAGATAACTGGGTATAACATGCTTAAAGGCACATCATTGAAACTCCCTTGGTCTCAACATGGCTCATAAAAAGCAACACCGAACAATGTGCTTGATGTGAAACAGGATACCCTTGCCCTCTCTTTCCTGTCACCCCATCTCCTCTTCCTGCCTCTCCACTCCTCTCCCCACCATCAGAACACGTGCTATGCAGCATTACAGCAGTCCTCTCCTCTCCTCTCCTCTTCCCCTCTCCCCTCTCCTATCCTGTCCTCCCCCTCCTCTCCTCTTTATCTCTCCTCTCCCCTCCTCTCCCTCTCCTCTGCTCTCCTCTCCTCTCCTCTCCTCTCCTCTCCTCTCCTCTCCTCTTCCTCTCTCCTCTCCTCTCCTCTCCTCTCCTCTCCTCTCCTCTCCTCTCCTCTCCTCTCCTCTCCTCATGTTTACAACCTTTGACGGTTAATATGTTTGCACGATTATGTTCTAGATTGGCTATGTGCATTTAAATGGCTCATGTATTCAAATGCACATAAGAGACTTGCCCATGTAATATACACAAACACACACATGCACGCACACACACACACACCACACCACAGCACACAGACAACACACACACACACACACACACACACACACACACACACACACACACACACACACACACACACACACACACACACACACACACACACACACAAACACACCTACACACACACACACACACACACAAACACACCTACACACACACAATAACACCATCTTGCAGATGTTGTCAAAGCACACTTGGCTTATCCTTTCAGGCAAGGTTAAGCATGAATAATGAATAAACCAACAATTCCCGCTTATCCAATGTATTCTTGTGGGTGGCGTGCAGGAGGCTGAGGAGGTTCCTCGTGGGTCCCAGTCCTCCTGTGTGAGCTGCTCTCGTGACCTCCCACCACGTGCTGCTACACAGCCCTGTCACTCAGCAGAAACAGCTGTGTGAACAACCGCCATCAACCACTTGTCTGGTAATTGCGCCCAATGTCAATCTTTAGCCCCTTAGTAAAAACTCAATCAGAGGAACATGCCTTCTGTCTCCTCCTTTCAACACCACTGTTAACCTGTTAAGCCCTCACAGAGAGGCGTGTGTGTGTGTGTGTGTGTGTGTTTGTGTGTGTGTGTGTGTGTGTGTGTGTGTGTGTGTTTTGTGTGTGTGGTGGTGTGGTGTGTGTGTGTGTGTGTGTGTGTGTGTGTGTGTGTGTGTGTGTGTGTGTGCATATATATATTATAACATGATTACAGTAGAGTGGGATAGAGTAGACTAGAATGAGAATGAATAGAGGGTTCTAAATGTTGAGTATGAAAGTAACCGAGAAAGTGTTTTGAGTAATATAGAATCGAGCAGAAGAGAACTGCGTGAGATCGACAATATAGAAAGGAATAGAGTTGGGTAAATGGTAATGAATTGAACGGAGTAAAGGGGATAGAGTGGCGTGGTATAGAACAGGAAAGAGTAGAACAGAGTGGGACCGGTGGAAGCAGGTTATAGGATGGGCTCCAGCCTGAGAGAGAAGGAGGAGTCCCTCCCAGTCTCAGGTCCGGAACAGGGGAGTGATGGGGGGGTGCCCACTTCTCGGCCTGTGGTTGGTGTACAAGGTCGATGAGGCGGTGAGTGTGGTTTAGCATTATCTGACACATACAAAGGCCTGGTGGCCTTAACTGGGCTATCTTGATTGACAGCCTGAGGTAATCTTTTGGATTAAATATCAAACTTCTTCGGACATATCATGCATGTGTGAGTGGATTTGATGTATTTGCAACGATTTCATGGCCCTCTTAAGGGCTGATTATAGTTCCACGTTCAC
>OLKM01001418.1:73920-78920 GCA_900291075.1 Melanogrammus aeglefinus | reverse complement strand
AAGGTCGGCACGGATAACCTTATTTGACCTGATACTGCGGAGAGCCGAGGCTTGGTCTGGAGATGTCTTTCATTAGTTCCTTCTTGTTACTGAGCACCTCCCCAGATTAAACACACTTGAGGCCTCTCCTCTGCTTTGGTGAAGCCAACATTAATTAAGTTTTCCTTCTATTTTGGTTTCACCATGGCGATGGAGAGCGAGGAACCAACAGAAATCTCCCTCAACACCACCTCCCAAGAGAGCTGAGCAGGGTTTCATGTCCAGGTTGGCCAGGATAGACGGGGTAAACAGCTCTGCACTCAGCATCTCAGTTCCAGAGGAGTAAAAAAGAGACAACAGATTGGGATTGTTTATACATTTCATCACTTATTCGGCACCTAGACTCTAGCCAAGCAACATTTCCTGCACAAAGCGCTGGAGAGGGTTATTTCAGACAGATTACATACAAGTTTTTGTACTTGTGTGTAATTACATGTTTGTAATCTGTGCATCTCATTCATATTAGTATATGTACAGTGTGTGTGTGTGTGTGTGTGTGTGTGTGTGTGTGTGTGTGTGTGTGTGTGTGTGTGTGTGTGTGTGTGTGTGTGTGTGTGTGTGTGTGTGTGTGTGTGTGTGTGTGTGTGTGGTGTGTTGTGGTGTGTGTGTGTGTGTGTGTATGTGTGTGTGTGTGTTTTGTCTCAGTTGTCTGTAAAGTAATGTCCCATTCACATCTATGGTAAAACTGTATAGTGTTATATTGTAAATACTGTGAAAAGCACACAGACCTCGCTGTAAAAACTCTACAGGCACACTCTATTTATTTAACAACCGCAGACAAGTCATAACATAACCCGTAGCCCTGCAGAAAGAACGAGCGCTCAGTGGAACATAAACACATGAAACACAGTGAAGGGGAATGTTCTTCAATGTAATGACTTTATCTCCGCAGCGGGCGGAGAGGCTGTGAAACCTGGAGCTCCATCCTGGGTCTGCTCTGGAGCCTGATTGCGTTTTGTCTGTCAGGTATAATTACCTGCTCCTTCACTCCATTCATCCACAGTTAAACGGCTGCTTTTCCATTTGGGTCTTTCTGCTGACAGAGACACAGTTGCACAGCCTAATTAGAAGCTGCAGACACATTCCTGCTTTAGAATAGAACAATGAGCACTGTGTGTGTGTGTCTGTGTGTGTGCGTCTGTGTGTTTGTGTGAAAAAATTACATGACTGATAAAGAGAGGTTGTTTGTTCTGTGTGTGCGTCGGGTTGCTTCTGAATGTGTGCTCATATCCATTGCACATTTAGGTGTTCACACACACACACCATCGATGCATGCATGAACGTGTTTACGTGTGTGTGTGTGTGTGTGTGTGTGTGTGTGTGTGTGTGTGTGTGTGTGTGTGTGTGTGTGTGTGTGTGTGTGTGTGTGTGTGTGTGTGTGTGTGTGTGTTTGTATGTACATGTATGTTTATGTACAGGTGTGTGTATGAACAGGCGTGTGTGTGTGTGTACAGGTGTGTGTCTGAAAAGGTGTGTGTATGAACAGGCATGTTTGTGTGTGTGTACAGGTGTGTGTATCTAAAGGTGTGTGGATGTAGAGGTCTGTATATGTACATGTACGTGTATGTACATGTGTGTGTATGCATGTGTGTATACAGGTGTGTGTGTGTGTGTGTACAGGTGTGTGTATGTACGGGTGTGTGTATGTAAAGGTGTGTGCATGTACATGTTTGTGTCTATACAGGTCTGTGTGTGAACACGCTTGTGTGTGTGCGTGTGTGTGTGTGTGTGTGTGTGTGTGTGTGTGTGTGTGTGTGTGTGTGTGTGTGTGTGTGTGTGTGTGTGTGTGTGTGTGTGTGTGTGTGTGTGTTTATGTGTGTACATGTATGTGTTTGTACAGTTTTGTCTGTGTAAAGGTGTGTGTGTGTATAGGTGTAAGTGTGTACAGGTATGTGTATGTACAAGTGTGTGTGTACAGGTGTGTGTCTGTACAGGAGAGTGTATGAACAGCTGTGTGTCTGTACAGGTGTGTTATGTGCAGGTGGGTGTAAGAACAGGTGTGTGTGTGTGTATACAGGTCTGTGTATGTACAGTTGTGTGTACGTACAAGTGTGTGTGTGTGTGTATGAACAGGTTTGTGTGTACAGGTGTGTGTGTGTGTGTGTGTGTGTGTGTGTGTGTGTGTGTGTGTGAGAGTGTGTGTGTGTGTGTGTGTGTGTGACAGGTGTGTGTGCATACAGGTGTGTACAGGTGTGTGTGTGTGTGTGTGTGTGTGTGTATGAACAGGTTTGTGTGTACAGGTGTGTGTATGTCCAGGTGTGTATGTGTACAGGTGTGTCCACAGACTCCTGCCCTGGCCCTGGCTGCTGGCTGGTTACTGGTTAAGTACAGCTCATGAATCTTACAGAAGGACCCTCTACCTTCTGCTCTGGCAGCAGTGGGTCCCAGGCTACGTTCAGCTGGATTAGCATTTAGCTGGGGGTCTAACTACATGCAGCAGCCCAGATGAGTTGAACAAAAGGACTATTAGAGCTAGCTCCCTAAGCTGTATGCTTCTGCTTAATAGCATGGTGATGCGGGATCCCGCAGGGCTATTGGACGTATAAATCAGGGTTGTACATTTGCGGAAATATTGCTGTGAAAGAAATACAGAATAGTCACTTACGTTTATAGCCAAGCTTGATTAGCTAATGGCTGGTTAATCCCACTTTAAGGTATATGTGAAATGTCTGCAGCTTTGGGCCTCTAAATCAAAAGTTAACTTGCTGATCATTCGATGGGCTGACTGCCCTTAGAGCTGTAGCTAACACAATACCTGCATGGCAAATTAAATGGTTGTTCATACTATATACCACATAATATATAATAACTTTACGAGTGTGTTAAATGAACATTCCCATATGCATTAGCTTGGTAGCTGGCATAAGCCACTTCATCATAGATGAATATATGTCATAGAATTCAATTCACATTCAAACTATATTGAATTAATTGAATCACTGTTGTCGCCACGAAAGTCAGGGGGTAAAGGGGATACGATGGCATTGACAGGCGACCAAAGGAAATGTAGCATTAACTTGAAAGCAACAACTTCAGATTTAAATTCATCATTTAAGAAAACAGGGAAAAGAGTTTAAACAGTTCCTCAATACGAGCAGAGGTGAAAGTGTTTACTGACTGTATGGCAGAACAATGTCAGAGAAGTTAGGAACTCTCTGTACCGCGACCTTCATCTTTTTTCTTCCTTCTGTTTCACTTTCAAGCAAATCCATTTGAAGGAATCAGAACAGTTTTTCACACCAACCACAACACGGTTGCGTTCTCCTACACTGCCACGTCATTCAGCCTGCTCCTTGTGGACGTGCAGTAGATTTTGTTATCCATCACAAGAGATGGATTGTATGTTTGTGGATTCTATTGTATGTTGTACTTCCTGGCAATTTATGTACACACTTATTGTATGTTGTACATTCTGGCACTTAATGTACATACTTATTTTAAGTTGTACTTCCTGGCACTTTATGTACAGACTTATTGTATGTTGTACGTCCTACACACTTATTGTATGTTGGACGTCCTTGTACTTAAAATTAGTTCCCTGCATTGTATAGCATCTTATCCTAGATATCTGTTGTATACACAGAATGGATTAACAAGTGCTTGGAACTTGTACTGTACCTTGTACTGTACCGAAATATTGTTTATTTTTCTTCTGACAAATGTACTTATTGTAAATCGCTTTGGATTAAAGCGTCTGCCAAATGCCCTAAATGTAAATGAAATGTAACATCAAAGCAGCTCTGGAGAAAGGCATCATGATCGTCAGCTAACGCTTTGGGCCACAAAGCTATAATTTGTGTTGTAGCTGGTTTGTGTAAGGAGTCATTGGTGTTGCAAGGTGGTTTGTGTTAGGGGTAATTTGGGTTGCTAGGTGGTTTATGTGTTAGGGGACATTTATGTTTGCTGCTGGTTTCTGTTGGGTATGTTAGTGGTTTTAAAGTTGTATTGAATAATGACTTGCCACTAGGTGGCAGAAAATCCCCCCGTAGACAAACAGACACATTATCATGCCTCCATAAACTAGCATTATAAACACAAAATATTGCATTCATATAAGTATTCTAACTATGGATAAAAGATCAATTATAAATCAAACCAACAGAAGAATGTAATAAAAAAAACTCCTCTATGAAATAAAAGTATTTAATTTACGCTAGGTGAAGTAAGCTGCTCTAAAATGTACTCCAGTAAATAAGACTGTATATGACTGTATATTAGCCAGGACATTGTTCTGTGTCCCTCTATTAAACTCCAAACTGACACTAGGGTAGGATATTTTAGTTAGGGTCTTTGAGCCCCATCTAAAGGGTTATGGGACTGATCCCTTAATGTCCGCAATCTACCTATAACAGGGATCCCTTGAGCAAGTTGTCTCTCCCATACCTGCACTTCAGTGACATTTATCTAGCTTTTTAAGTAGTAGTTAGGAGTAGTTGAGATAAGGTAAAGTAATTTGCTGCTTTTCCACTCTGAAATAGGTCGAGTCTTGGTAGACAATGGCTTTAGATAAGAGGAGCAAGCGTTGTCCAGACAGACAGGCAGCGTGACAACCAGAAAGAAAGACAGACAGGCAGGCAGGCAGGCTAAAGGATGGAAAGGACTCATTTGCTACCCATCCTTTCCATCCATCTCTCTCTTTCTCTTTCCCCACAATCATCACCCATCAGTTACAGCCTTAATCGCCGATATGTTCTCTCTGCCTATCCATGGAGCCACCATCAACCCCCATCTATATACTGTATTTCAACCCCCTTATTCTCTTATTCTCTCTCTCTCTCTCTCTCTCTCTCTCTCTCTCTCTCTCTCTCTCTCTCTCTCTCTCTCTCTCTCTCTCTCTCTCTCTCTCTCTCTCTCTCTCTCTCTCTCTCTCTCTCTCTCTCTATTCCTTCTCTTCTCTTTTCCTTCTGTCCCATCTCTGCTCTTTTCTGCTCTCTCCTCCTCTCTCTCTCCTCTCTCTCTCC
>OLKM01001418.1:0-70263 GCA_900291075.1 Melanogrammus aeglefinus | reverse complement strand
TTGTTTCAGCAAAAGCATTTGGTCTTGGGTTCCTGTGTACCTTGTTAGATTTGAGGTTTTTTTTGAACCAATCGTTAAGCTGACTAATTAATAATCCATATCACAACTGTCACCATGGATACGGTAGCAAGGGGACACTGATGCATTGAGTTGTCCATGTTGGTAGTCTGGTGAGTGTTTGTGTGTCTGTATCTGTGTATAGTGTGTGTGTATCTGTGTGTGGGTGTGCGATTTTGTGTTTTGATGCCACGCAGGCACTGGTGTGTTGTGGTCAACAGCGCATGCCATGCGCGGCCACATTTGTGTTTTTTGATATGGTAGAATGTGTTCTTGTTGGTTAGTGAGTTGGGGGGGGGGGGGGGGGGGGGGGGGGGGGGGGGGGGGGGGGGGTGTTTCGCTTGTTTGTGTGGCGACCCTGATGGGTGCACTTAGTTCTCTTCACACGGTGAGCTAAGCTCCCATTCATTGGCATTGGTATTCATAGTTGCTGCCATGAGCCGGCTGCTCTACAGCAACAGCCAGTCACCACATTATGGAAATCAAGTGGTCACATAAATTACTGTTGTAGGCTCGAGCCACTCTGCAGCCATGTGTGTGGGCAGGGGCCACTGTGTCTGTGCGTGTGTGTGTGTGTGTATGTGTGTGTGTGTGTGTGTGTGTGTGTGTGTGTGTGTGTGTGTGTGTGTGTGTGTGTGTGTGTGTGTGTGTGTGTGTGTGTGTGTGTGTGTGTGTGTGTGTGTGAGTGTTGCAGTGTGTGATGTGTTGTGTGTAGTATAGTGTATGTGTGAAATGTGTTTCTACGCGTCGTGTGTTTGTGTGTGTGTGAGTATCTACAGTGTGGATGAAATGCTCGAATATTGGCTCTGCTGCTATAGACACAGACTACACACACACTGCTTCCACCAATGCATACCCACACACACATGCACACACACACACGCATCAGCGACGAGACTTACACACACAGCCCACCACATTCATGCACTGTTGCTATGTGACACGTCCTCAAAGTGTACACATGCAGTGTTGCATGTGCAGCCTCAAAAGTAAACACACACACACACTCACAATGCAAATGCAAACAGACAAACACTCACACAAACAAGCACACTCACACACCAATGCACACAGCCACACTACGTAAATGGCATTCCCGACCTGGTGGGTTGATGTCCATAGTAACCAAAGAAGGGTTGTTTTCAACCTCTAGTTGTAATTAGACCCATAGCAATAATGCAGAAACCCCAGTCGTTAAAGGGATACTTCACCCATTCAGAACCAGTGTTCTATCATTATCAAATCATCATTGTAATATAAAAAAAAAGTTGTTTTTGCCTCAGTCTAACACAGTCTTTCCTTGGCCCAGCTTTCCTGATCAAATTTTCTACCGAGATGGCGGCAAATGACGCGTTTGACGTCATCTCTGTAAAACTTGCTTGCCTGCTAGAAGGGCCGAGGACTACAAACAACTGGTTCCACAAATGTGTGAGCCCCACCAATAGGGAATGGGGGGGGGGGGCGGAGCTCGCGTACGAGATTTAAACACAATGTCCACCATGTTTCTTCAAATTTTGCTAGAGAACACGTTTGCAATGTGAAACAGCCGAAGTGGATTTTGAAGATCTATAATTGGATTCGGACATTCAGGGCTATTTGTACGAGCCAGAATAAGGCCAAGAAGAATTTACACAAATAGAGGAGGAGGCTGCTGCGGCTGCAGCTGAACAAGCCTTGCCTTGCCTGTTGCCGAGGAGCCGGAGCGCGCCGGAGCGCGCGCCGGAGCACGCCGGAGCGCGCCGG
The DNA here is from genome assembly GCA_900291075.1 of Melanogrammus aeglefinus. Lineage (NCBI taxonomy): Eukaryota > Metazoa > Chordata > Actinopteri > Gadiformes > Gadidae > Melanogrammus > Melanogrammus aeglefinus. The sequence continues at coordinate 68,463 of OLKM01001418.1, read as the reverse complement.
AGTGCGCCGGTTTGCTCTGTTCGCCTTTAGACACTAACACAGAGTCCCTGTGCTGCAGTGAATTTCAGCGATGCCAGTTTCTTCTAGAATAAATGGCTGCATCTGGCGAGGACAGGGCCATGAGTATAACCTCTCACCCAGGCTTTACGCCTCAGATTGGCAATATCCCATGATATTCTTGAATATTGTACAAATATATCCAGGCAAAAAGTGCTATTTCTTATTTTTGGACTGTTCACGTGTAGTATACTAAAACAATTAATCGCCGAAGGCGGAGTGAATAGTGGGGAATAGCCCCCCCCGAGGCATGAACACTCCACGTGTAAGCCTAGTATACTACTATATATATATATGCAGTGTTGGGGAGTAACGGAATACATGTACCGGCGTTATGTATTCAGATTACAAATTATAGCTAACTGTATTCCGTTACAGTTACCATTTAAATAGTTGGTATTTAGAATACAGTTACATTGTTGAAATCAATGGATTACATGACAATACTTCTGTTTCAGCAGTTTATTCGAGCTTTCACACCAACAGCATTTAGTGCGCACTAAACGAGTTTGGTCTCCTTGGTTCGGTACGTTTGCGTTGGTGTGAATGCAACCACCCCACTTCAATGTGAACCAAATCAACCAAGCGAGACATCCCTGAACAGCTGGTCTCGGTTCGCTTCCAAACGAACCCTGGTGCAGTTCGCTTGAGATTTGAAAGCGAACACACCTCGGTCCGTTCCAGTTCTACAAAGCATATGCTTCTTTGAATGTAACAGGCACCCGCTCAGCCGAATGCATTATGGGAATTATTGTTTGATTAGCGGTAACTCCAAGACTAGCAGCAAATCGTCGGACCGTCTGGGAATTTGGACAGACACCCACATAAAATTTATGCTGGAAAACACACATAAAAATGCAGATGATTGAACAATCTTTTCTCTCTCTCTCTCTCTCTCTCTCTCTCTCTCTCTCTCTCTCTCTCTCTCTCTCTCTCTCTCTCTCTCTCTCTCTCTCTCTCTCTCTCTCTCTTCTCGTCTCTCTCTCTCTCTCTCTCTCTCTCTCTCTCTCTCTCTCTCTCTCTCTCTTTTAAGGCGATTTTATAGGCAACACCTATGCACTTATCTCAGTGAATTATTTTTTTATGTAATAGCAAATATCTTTCGCATGAACATACCCTTATAGTCTTTGTTCCACTACAGCAAATGAAATAAAATAGTTCACATTCAGGGAGACTTGGGCCTAACTCATTCAGCCAGTTTGAACAGAAGAACACACCAGAATAGGCCTGTTTGTTAAGCAGGATTGATGTCGCATTCCTACACTTATAAAATGCAAATGTGGAAGTAATCCAAGTATTTAGAATACAATACTCAGATTGAGTGATGAAACGGAATATGTTACATATTACATTTTTGGGCATGTATTCTGTATTCTGTAACTGGATACATTTTAAAAGTAACCTACCCAACACTGTATATATGTAAACCCCGTATCACACGATTTCGTGCTCATGCGCACAAACGTTAATCTATTGAATCGTGTCCCAGAGCACGATTGTCCGACTTTTTCGTGCTACACAGAACAAAGTGTAAACCAATGCATTCTGAATGGGAGCGTTTCTCCAATGTTTTTGTGCTACACAGAACGAAATGTAAACCAATGCATTTTGAATGTGAGCGTTTTTCAGGAGAGAGAGAGAGAGAGAGAGAGAGAGAGAGAGAGAGAGAGAGAGAGAGAGAGAGAGAGAGAGAGAGAGAGAGAGAGAGAGAGAGAGAGAGTGTGTGTGTGTATGTGCAAAGACAGTACAGTGCACCCTCTAGTTATATACTGTATATGTCAGTTTCCGATTTTATAAGCAGACCTCAAAAACTGAAACGAAAGTTCTCCGCAGTACGAAATGTAAAATGTAAAATGTAAAATGTACAATGCATTTTGAATGGCAGCGTTTCTCAGAAAATTAACATGCTCCACAAAACGAAACAAGAGAGAGAAGGGGGCTTCAGAAGGGGTGTGTGCAGATAGTATAGTGCACCCTCTAGTTATATATGTTAAGATTTCAATATTTAAAGCAGAACCCCTCAAAAACTGAAAATAAATAAATAAATAAAAATAACCGTGCTCCACAGAACTAAATGTTATCCAATGCATTCTGAATGGGAGCGTTTCAGACAATTTTCGTGCTCCACAGAAAGAAACGAGAGGGAGAGAGAAAGAGAGGGGGAGGGAGGGAGAGAGTGAGAGAGGCTTCAGACAGAATGGGTGTGTGCAGATAGTACAATGAACCCTTCCTACTTATGTTAAACAACAAATGCATGAAAGGGGAAATGTAACCCTTACCCTATACCCGAAGCCTCAGCCCACCCCCTCCCTGCCCTTGGGGTCCGACCAGGGCCAAATCCCAGGGCGGTAGGACCTTCCTATCTCAGAAACTCTTTCCACCACATTCTGAATCACTCAGGGCGTGTTCACACGGGCAGTGTGAACTGCCCGCTGCGGGTGGATGTTTTACATTATATTCCTATGGTACAGAGTGTTTTTGTAAAAACATCCTGGGTGCTTTTAAAAACACCGCTGCCAGCGGGTTTTTTCACCGCTCTGGGTGGTTTTCAAGTTGAGAAAAGTTCAACTCGCCAAGAAAAAGCACCCAACGTCAGGCAGTTTTTTGACAGCTGACCAATGAACGAGCACTTACGTCACTACGAAAGAAGAATGGCGACCCAAACCAAAAAGTCTTTTCCGACGGAGCAACTGGTTGTCCTTTTAAGTGAACATGTCGAGCTATACGACATGACCAACAAGTTGTACCACAACATATATCACAAGGAGAGTATCTGGAGAACGATCGGTGGGATTTTGGGACATAACTACTACTATGTACTATGATATGCCCCGTACTGCTGCCGTCCCCGGTTTATATCATGCACCCACAAACGGGAAGTCTCATCCTCGACATTGTGATACTGATTCAAGTAGTGTAGCCAAACCACTTTGATACGCTAACCGAACAGTGCTCCGACAGTTTAACCAATTTGTAATGTGCTCTAGAAAAAACCAACCCGTCAGTTTTTTAGTTGGTAAAAAAACGCTTGGGTCAGGTGTTTTTTAATAAAAAAAGACTTCCCGTGTGAACACGCCCTTAGTCCTGCTGGCAACACTTCTGAGAGGCTTTGTCCAAATAACCAAATTCCCATTTGGGAAAACTTTTTTTCTCTAAGGGCTAGAACTCCAACTTAGTTATATCGTCCACGGGACCCTGGGAAGTGTGTGTGTACATTTTGGCATCTCCAGCTATCTCGAAAAGGCGGGAAAAGGGACGTGACCTCCAACAGTAGAGCAAATGCACATAAGCCAGAGGTTAGTTTCTAGTCCCCTCTGTTTGTGGGATTGAAGTGTACAATTGTGGCTTAAGGTGTGTAGACATAGCCAAGTTTTGTAAGTCTGGGGTCAAAAGGTTAAATGGAGCCGGCATCACGCCAACAACAAAAAGTTAATGTGCATTTCTCTCATAACTTTTTGTCATTATTAAAGAGAGGCCTGATTCTCAGATATGCATGTTGAATGGCTAGGGTGTAGGTTTGGGAAGAACTTCAGGCCAAAATCTTGCAAGCGAGCTGCTGGGTGAGGTGCAACGAGATGGAGCACTTGCTGAGTCATTTCCTGCAGGGCTGGAGCCCACAATTTCATAATTCTATGCGTCCTTTGAGACCCCCTTTGATATAATAGAGACACAGGTCTATGGCTTACTTGTAAATGTCCTCGACTCAGTTTCCTATTGCATCACTTTCTTTAGGGCTTCGGTCTCCTAATTGATCATTGTAGTATATTTCTCCAAATCCATATGTGGAGTGGGGGGGGTGCTTGTGGACAGTAGGGGTGTACACTAGACATAAAGAGGAAGCACACTCAGGAGGAGGAATGACATCTCACACATATTTAATTAATTGTTTCAAATATCCCTGCCTTGTTAAATCAATGAGCGTGGTATTTTGCTTTCAAGATTAGGTTATAGACTGTCACTATAAAATCTGTCCATGCGCTTCTCTCAGAGTGACATAACAAGCCACCAGACAAAGATTCAAAAACAAAGAGTCAAGTTAATTAAAAGAGTAACTTATTAATTACCGCACAAGTCTAAACTGCAGAAAATTGAAACATCCATGGTGCCTTTTGAAGGAAACCTTGGAATATCTGTCTATTTCCTAACCAGCGGACCCTAGTTCACTACAAAAACAACACAATTGATTGCAGCTCCGTTGCCACCCTAAACCAAAGTGGTTTGGAGCCATGTAAGGAGCAGAGGGGGTGGTCGATGACAACCACCATAGCAACCATGAGAGTCACGTGACGTTGACGCAGGGTCATTGAAAAGCCAAAAAACTTAGGCAGTGTCATATTATATATATATATAAATATACAATTATTCAGTTATAATATTATAAGTAGACCATAGCTTTTATTCAATTATCGCTATAACAAGATATGTATCTGACCATTGACCAGCCTGAAGGGAATTCATAATGACGATATGGCACTATATCCCTATTCTCGCACACTCCATCCTTCAATTTAATAGACCATTCTCGTCGCTTCGAGGAAGTCTGGTGGTCTCCGTATATAATAACTAAATAAATATCCTAAAACATATCCAATAGGAAAGATGCTCACAGCGTCTATTAGAGCCGTAGTCGCGTTAATACAGGAGTGAATGGGCTGCTGGGGCACCCGCTCTGAGCGTCAAACATCGCCGGGGATGGTATAACATTGTAGTGAATTGAACCCCCTCTCCATCTACATCTCTCCCGTCGGCAACCGATGCTCAATTGCCCTTGCCAACAGTCTGTATTTGATGTTCTCTGAGTGAGAATGTGTTGTCAATACACACCCAGTACACACTCACACATGATAACTTGAATGAATGAATTATTTAAAATAACCCTGCCTCGTTGAATGTGTCCGTGCAAATCTCTCAGAGTGACGGTATACCCTACTAGCCATCAGGCAGTGATAAAAAGAAAAGAGTCACGTTGATTACAAAATAAGTGTGAGTAATTAATTACAAGTCTGGATTGTGGAAAATAGAAAGATATTGTGCACTGCGCCGCCCTTCTGAAGTCGAAAAAAATCTCCAGATTGAAGTGCATCAGTTTAATATTGAATTAAATAAATATTAAAATATACATTATATCTATCTATATATTTTTTTTAAATATAAAAGAATTTAGTTATAATATTATAAGTAGACATGTAGCTTTTATTCAATTATCGTTATAACAAGATCTGTATGCTAGAGCGTGCACTGCTCAGGCCGCCTCCCGTTCTGAAGTCGAAAAAAATCTCCTGATTGAAATGCATTTGTTTAATATTGAATTAATTCAATATTAAAATATATATTATTTATATAAATATCAAATTATTTAGTTATAATATTATAAGTAGACCATGTAGCTTTTATTCAATTATCGTTTTTAACAAGATCTGTTACCTATCTAACCGTTTAAAATCCACTTCCACCAATGTGTAAGTGTGGTTCAGGTATACCAGACAATATTAAAATATTAAGGGTAAAATTCAGCCTCTGCTGGCCCAAAACTTGATACATTACATGCTTTAATTTAATTATATGTAAATAATTATGACCATGGAGCCTTTATTTTCTTGCCGTTATCATTACATCCTTTCTCGTTATATAGATATAAATTCTCGAAACAGAGTTGAAAAGAGAGAGAGGGAGCCATAGAGAGGGCCACTGATGCACTGCGGAGCCAAGTAACTGATGAGCTTAAGAGGGTCTCTACTGTATATAATGAATATACAGTATATATATACGTATATAGGCTATATATATATATACATTATATGCCTGTGTATATTCGGAGAAACGCTCCAATCCAAAATGCAAGGTTTTTGAGGAGGTCTGCTGTAAAAAACTTGGAAATCAGAGTAGGCTATCCCTTATACACTACTTCTACCCTTTGATGCATTTGTTGTTTTGACACATACACAAGTAGAGGTGGTGTCACACCAAATTTGTACCGGGTGCCAAATTTGTACCGGGTTACGTAATCCATTCCAAACCTGCCTAGCAACAGATGATCGCGAACAATCGCGTCGAATGACGTAGGAAAGTTTGCGAACATTCTCGATATCGTTCATGGAGGGCGACAAGACAGATAACACTTATTTTACAAATTACATTTATTAGCGTTCCTAATTACATTTATTAGCATTCCTACACTATAAACACGCAGTTTACTAGCTAAATTCGATTAAACAATTAAATGCAATACATATATAAAGTTAGGAACGCTAATAAATATAATTAGGACCGCTAATAAATGTAATTTGTAGAATAAGTGTTATCTGTCTTGTCGCGCTCCATGAACGATATCGAGAATGTTCGCGAACCTTCCTAGTCATTCGACGCGATCGTCCGCGATCATCTGTTGCTAGGCAGGTTTGGAATGGATTACGTAACCTGGTACAAATTTGGCACCCGGTACAAATTTGGTGTGACAGAGGCACTGTACTATCTGCGCACACTTCTTCTGTGGTCGAGGAAAATATCCCAAGTCAAAAGCAATGGTTTGAATTTCGTTCTGTGTAGCACAAAATAAGTCAGACAATCGTACTCTGGGGCACGATTCAATGGATTACTTTTCGTGAGCATGAGAACTAAATGTTTTTGAGGTGGTCTGCTGTAAAGAACGATGCATTTATTGTTTTGACCCAAACAAAAGTAGAGGGTGCATTATACTGTGCTTCTGAAGCCTCTCTCTCTCCTCTCTCTCTCTCTCTCTCTCTCTCTCTCTCTCTCTCTCTCTCTCTCTCTCTCTCCTCTCTCTCTCTCTCTCTCTCTCTCTCTCTCTCTCTCTCTCTCTCTCTCTCTCTCTCTTCTCTTTTAAGGCGAATTTTATAGGCAACACCTATGCAGCACGAAAACATCGGAGAAACGCTCCCTTTCAGAATGCATTGGTTTACAAAAACAAAAACTCTGGAGACAGAAATGATTGGATAGGAGTAAGGAGAAGAGAAGATGTGGCGATGAGGAGATATGGAATGAAGTGGATATGTTGGCTCATCGTCCACAGCGACATTTAGACGTTAAACAGTGATGGCGAGACAGATAGGTGTTATCTGTGTGTACCCAGCGGCGCAGGGATGTGATGGTCGGCATTCCTACACTTATAAAATGCAAATGTGGAAGTAATCCAAGTATTTAGAATACAATACTCAGATTGAGTGATGAAACGGAATATGTTACATATTACATATTACATATCATATTATTGTTTTGACCCAAACAAAAGTAGAGGGTGCATTATACTGTGCTTCTGAAGCCCCTCTCTCCCTCTCTCTCTCTCTCTCTCTCTCTCTCTCTCTCTCTCTCTCTCTCTCTCTCTCTCTCTCTCTCTCTCTCTCTCTCTCTCTCTCTCTCTCTCTCTCTCGTCTGAAAAACGCTCCCATTGAAAATGCAATTGGTTTACATTTCGTTCTATGTAGCACGAAAACATCGGAGAAACGCTCCCTTTCAGAATGCATTGGTTTACAAAAACAAAAACTCTGGAGACAGAAATGATTGGATAGGAGTAAGGAGAAGAGAAGATGTGGCGATGAGGAGATATGGAATGAAGTGGATATGTTGGCTCATCGTCCACAGCGACATTTAGACGTTAAACAGTGATGGCGAGACAGATAGGTGTTATCTGTGTGTACCCAGCGGCGCAGGGAGGTGGGGGCTCGGAGAAGCTCCACCCTCCAGGAGACTGAAGACAAGGCTGTGGACTGAAGGGTATGGAGACGGAGGGTTAGCGTTTCGTATTTTTCTGCTGTTGATTTCACGGCTCTTGAATTCCCTAAGGCCACTAAACTTGAGTCGTTGGTGTCGCCGGGGGACGTGCATGGGGGGGGGGGGGGGGGGGGTAGATTAATGTATTCCACTTCGTATTAATGAATGTCATTTTTTTATCTATTTTTAAAAGTCACATTTGATCTAAATGTGTCTTCACTAATCCTAAAAATAATACACTGCTTTAAATGCACATACATTTTGCACCCTTTGAATTATCCCTGACACAACAACACACAAGCCTCAAACCAAAGCCCATAATGACGTTAAGCTTTAAAGTCGGCACATCTGAAACATTTTTCCTTGATAGTCTGACATCAATTATGTAACAGCAAACCCATTATGGAACTGCTGGACAACACGGCTCAAAAGACAATTATGAAAGAAAGTGATTAGGCAAGGGAAGGAAAATGAGAATCAATGAGGTAGAGGAACAAGGACAACAGGAGATTCCTGGACATGGAGTGAACACAGGAGAGAGTCCTGGACATGGAGTGAACACAAGAGAGAGTCCTGGACATGCAGTGAACACAGGAGAGAGTCGTGGATATGGAGTGAACACAGGAGAGAGTCCTGGGCATGGAGTGAACACAGGAGAGAGTCCTGGACATGGAGTGAACACAGGAGAGAGTCCTGGACATGGAGTGAACACAGGAGAGAGTCCTGGACATGGAGTGAACACAGGAGAGAGTCCTGGACATGGAGTGAACACAGGAGAGAGTCCTGGACATGGAGTGAACACAGGAGAGAGTCCTGGACATGGAGTGAACACAGGAGAGTTTCCTGGACATGGATTGAACACAGGAGAGAGTCCTGGACATGGAGTGAATACAGGAGAGAGTCCTGGAAATGGAATGAACACAGAAGAGAGTCCTGGACATGGAGTGAACACAGGAGAGAGTCCTGGACATGGATATGTATGCGGACAGGGAGAGAGCCAGAGAGTTAGTGCCAGGGAGAGACATCCAGTCCCACTCCTGAGGCCTTAGGACATGGACAGTTTGCAAGGGCTTAATAAAAAAGACCCTTCCTTATACTCAGATGCTGGCATTAGAAAAATGAAGGGACCAGGATGTGGATGATGATGGAGATGAGATTTTCAAATAGAGGCCATTTTTATCCAAAGGGGTAGAAGAGCGAAAACTAGGGAGAGCTGAAGCAGAGAGAGAGAGACATCTTTTCACTAGTGATACATTTGTTCTCCTGGTTCAGGAGATAGGATGGTTCTTTGATTTTGTGTATGGAAATGTGAACACCATGGAACTAACAACATTGAAATATTATAGTTTGAAAACAAGGTCAACTGAATTTATTCATTTTGAATTCACCTCTTTGATATTCAAATATGCCATTTCAAGTTTGACCATTTCAAAAACACTCAAATGTTTAATTCAGATACCAAACTAAAAGTTGCAGATATTTGAAATACAATATTTATTACTCATATTCAAGTTAAGTTATAACAATAAAACTAAATTAGCAGTTATGACTGACCTGAGCAACCAAGACTGCATGTAATTGAACTGAGTGCAGTTGTCATAGACGTTGTTTTATGAGGGTTATTGAGCACCTCAACGACCCTGTGCTTATTGAGGTCTGAGTTTGGATATACATAACTGACACAAAAGCATGTGAATGAATTCACCTGCCATTGTTTTCAACATATTATTTTTCAATAGTGTTTACATTTCCATAAACACAATCCAATGGACTCGAAAATTCAAACAATTACGGCAGTGATTTGCTTCTATACTCCAGATATTGAAGTTAGCATATTTGCATTTTCAAATCAATCGCTGCTGGGCAGAAATTGATTTCCGCATGGGCGGGGCTTTAGTTAAAAAAACTCTAGCCAATCAGATTCAACCAGTGTGCGAAATACCCGTCAATATTCGGGGGTTCCGCAACCCCCAATTGTTGCGCAATACCGATTTAAATTATCTCAATATGCAGTTGACCTATAACAGTGCAATATTTCATGGATGCAAAAACAATCAGTCTATAGCCTACATGACAACACACACACGCAAGCAAAAATTGATGATTAATGCAGATCCGATTGCTATAGTAGCCCTATTCGTAAAAGCAACACTTTTAGCCTAATGCAGCCTCCTTTCATGTCCCCAGCTATGACCTGGAGGCTACGATGGCTAAAGTGTTTTTATGGACATGCACAATTGGTTGGTAACGAAGAAGAGGCAAATTTGTGCGCATTTACAATGCAACACAACAATAATTCGTGCACCAATCGTACTCAGACAGAGCTATCTACAAACTGTATAAATGCCAGGAATAAGCCTATCGGAGGGACTGGCACGCATCAGTGCACTTTGCGAATGAAGCCATGCCAGTATGAGTGATCGTGTGACATTATTTAACCATCCATCTAAATAGGATCAGACAGATACATCATTGAACACATACACAAAGCACATTCGTCCAAAAACGGCGGATGCTGACACAACAAGCCAAGCATCACCATGCAGCAGGTGCGCTCTCTCTCTCGCGCTCTCTCTTGCGCGCTCTCTCTCTCGCGCGCTCTCTCTCTCACACGCACGTAAACAATTAGGCCTACTCCAACTTGCAAGGCTAGGCTGCTTCACTAAGACCACAACCAACCACGCACGCACAGTCGGACCAAAACCAACCACAACACCTTCATAACCATTGCAGTATTGCCGAAGGCCAGACAGGAGCATTGCAACCCACAGTAGTACCACAACCAACCACAACGCCATAACCCATTGAAGTGTTCGCGAGAGCCGAACAGGACAGCATGGGCGCGAGCGCAGTCGCACACACTCTCTTTATGCTGCAGAGTGCACCCTATGTTCCCAGTTCTAATATCACAATTCGGAGTCAGCTGGCAAAAGGTTTAAAGGATAGCCTCTTACCTTAGTTAAGTTGCGAATAGACCCAAGCTGTGATGGAGACATTACCACGTTCCTGAGTTTAGCTTCGCTTTGCTAAGCCGTGATTCAGTCTATAACTTTTCAATGTTACGTCTTTCTTCTGTTTTGGCAACATGGCTAATTCTGCATACGCAACAGGCTGGCTGGCTCCGCTTGGCAAAGATAAGGGGGGTGAGATGTTGTTGATAAAAATGTTCTTGAATTCTGGAATACTAGACATGGTGAGCTTAAAAACATTTAAGTGACCTTTAGTGACAATAAAATATATATATTTTGTTTTTTGGACAAAATATGAGACCCCCCTCAAATTTTGCTTTTGAGTAAATCGAAGAGTTGAGTAAATTGGTAAATCGGGGGGGTTGAGCCCCCCTGGATCCCCCCGTATTTCACACACTCACACATTCAACTCCTTGGTGCCACTCTTAATCTATTCGCTCCTGCCGTATGCAGTCTGGAGTAAAGCAGCAAGATATTCTCTTCTGTAAGAAGTGATTTTTCATCTTTTAACATCTTTAGTCATTCTGTCTCGGATCGTACCGGTTTGATTGGTGAATCGATGGTTACACTCTCCTTCTTGTTGTGTTGAGATCCTGCAGACTGCTGCACTGCTTGTCCGTCACCAACGGAATCTCCCGCCCCCTGACTCAGATCTGTCCTTTCAGTTAATTTATTTTTAATGAGAGGAGGCCGGTCTACAGAGGGAACAGGACCTGAACTAAGAACAGGCTGGTCTACAGAGAGAACAGACCTGAAGTAAGACCAGGCCAGTCTAAAGAGAGAATAGGACCTGAATTAAGACCAGGCCGGTCTCACAAGGCTACAGTTCATGACAGGACACGATTCGTATGAAGAGTATGAAAATATGACCATCACACAAATACATAGGTGAAAATACCGCAGATGCATTTATTGTAACTATGACTTTGAAAGCAGAGGGGATGTTGGCACTAGGAGGAAGTTAATCACACCATCCCCGTAGAGGGAATAACAGACGCCTAGATGTCAGCAGGACCCATCATGGCATGACAGATTTCCGGCTAATATCCAACATCGCCCTGGTAGTGTGTATGTGTGTGTGTGTGTGTGTGTGTGTGTGTGTGTGTGTGTGTGATTGTGTGTGTGTGTGTGTGTCGTTGTGTGTGGTGTGTAGTGCCGTGGCGTGGCCGTGGCGTGCGTGCGTGCGTGCCGTGCGGCGTGCGTGCCCGTGCGTGCGTGCGTGCGTGGTGCGGCTGCGTGCGTGCGTGCGTGGGGGGGGTGACAGAATTAGCACATGGACTTTTACGACTGGCTATGGAGCCATTCCATTCCATCATCAGACGTAACACACACACACACACACACACACACACACACACACACCACACACACACCACACCACACACAAGCACACCACACACACACGACACACACACACCACACCACACACAGCACACACAGAGCCGCGCGCGCGCGCTGCCGCGCAGGCGCGCTCTCCGAGAGGTGAGTCCAGTCAATGTCACGTCCCAGCCCCTGTGTGTCTTGACAGAGAGGATTGTTTGATTATTTCTCTCCATGGCGCTTTCCAGGCAGTCCATTCGTCCATCACCCCCCTCCTATTTCTCTCCGTCTTCATCAAAGTTTTGAATTTCATTTTGAATTTCATTTCATGGGCAGCACCTTGAGTGGTCTTATTCCTTGTCATACACACATACACCCACAAAGAAACACACACACACACACACACACACACACACACACACACACACACACCACACACCACACACTCACTCACTCACTCACTCACTCACTCAACTCACTCCACTCACTCACTCACTCACTCACTCACTCACTCACTCACGCTTTTGCTCTCTCATCTCTCTCTCTCTCTCTCTCTCTCTTCTCTCTCTCTCTCTCTCTCTCTCTCTCATCTCTCTCTCTTTCTCTCTCTACTCTCTCTCTCTCTCTCTCCTATATATAATAATAATATTGCCTGCCCATTAAATTTGATAATATAGTGTTGTATAACTCAACAAACATTTATATCTTTTTGTTCTGTCCCGCAATATACAAAGTGTAAATATTATCATTTGGTATAGGTGGTTGACTGTATCCATATACCCTTACGGAAGACAATAGGATAGGGGGTAGAGTGCTTAGACGAACCAACTCCAAAAACTCCAGACGACACAACAAACTGCGGGAAGTAGTTTGGGCTTGGGGCTAGCTAACCCAAACTCCACAAAGAATCCTGCATTGCTACAGAAACGTTGATGAAAACTAAAAAATCTCAATGTCTTGGAAAGGAAGACTCCTCAGTGTCCCAAGCTAAAGAAACAATGACGACAACATTGAAAACCGCAAGGAGACTGCGTCCGAAGCTTCTTCTGACCCCTAGAAGACCCACCACCATAGCAACATGGAACGTGAGGACGCATGCAGGAGGAAAGACAGCAGTGATAGTGGAGGAGATGAGGAGGTACAATCTATCCCTCCATGGTCAGGGTGAAACCAGATGGCTTCAGACAGGGCAGGTCCAGGTGGCGAGTGGAGAGTCCATACTGAACTCCAAGCACCCAGATGACTCTGCACCACATACAGAGGAAGTAGCATTCATGCTTTCCAAAGAAGCATAGAGGGCCACTATCAGCTGGGAACCCATCCACTTAAGGATCATCACAGCCAGATGCCATACTATACACAAGAAAATAAACCTCCAGGTAGTACAATTGTATGCACGCCCCCACCAACGACGCAGCCGATGAAACCAAGGATCACTTTTACAACCGACTATACCACATACTCCAGGCCAAGAAAGAAAATGACATAATTTTCCTGATGGGAGACATGAATGCCAAGATGGTAGGAAACAACAATGGCTACGAACTGGTAATGGGAAGACATAGAGTAGGGTCCATCAATGAAAATGGAGAAAGATTTGCAGCGGCTTGTGCAGACAACAACTTGGTCATCGGTGGGTCCATTTTCCCACACAAGAACATCCAGAAAGCAACTTGGGTTTCTGCTGACCATACCACAGAAGATCTGATTGACCACCTCTGCATTAGCCAAAGGTTTAGGCATTCATTGCTGGATGTCAGAGTTAGGAGAGGAGCTGATGCTGGATCTGTCCATCACCTGGTTACAGCAAGGAGCCAGCTGAAACTGAAACACAGACAAGGAAGAGTCATATTCAATGCAGCAATTTCAGGATACAGGCACATCGGAACTCTACCAAGTCACATTACACAACCGGTTCCAAGCACTACAATTACTAATAGCAGGAAGCAGAAACCCCAAGATCACATGCGAAGAAGTGGTAGGGAGAAGGAAACCAAACATCAAGCCTTGGCTATCCAATAAAACTATCATGAAAGTGAGCAAGAGATGGGGGAAGTAAGAGGTACTAATCAGAAGTAAAACCAAAGCAACAAAGGCAACGGCACAGAAGGAATATCAAGCAGCAAACAAAGGAGTGAAAAAAGTTTCAAAAGAGACCAAAAGAAGTACATTGAGGATCTAGCACAACAGGCAGAGGAAGCAGCAGGAAATAATAACCTCAATGAACTCTCCCTTACAACAAAAAAGCTTACAGGGAAGTTCAAACAAACTCAAGTACATATTAAAAACTAACAAGGAACACTCCTCACAACCAAGGAAGACCAACTAAAGAGGTGGACGGATCACTTTAGAGCACTGCTTAACAGACACCCCCCTCAAATAACAGCAGAGATCCCACCAGCCGCACACCTGTTGGTGGTAAACTGCAACCTCCCCCAACAAAGACTGAAATCAAGAAGGCCATCAAGGCCCTGAGAGGAGGGGGCCGGATGAGATACCAGCCAAAGCCCTCAAGGCAGACATCGAAACCTCCACCAACATGCTTCACCATCTCATGCAAATAATCTGGGAGGAAGAAAATGTTCCCCCCAGATTGGAGGGATGGCAACATTATAAAGATTCCAAAGAAAGAGGACCTCAATGAGTGTAAAAACTACAGAGGAATAATGCTGCTTTCAACACCAGGGAAGGTGCTCAACCGCATTATACTCGAGAGACTCCAGAAGGTGGTGGATGAGAAACTGAGGGAAAACCAGGCGGCTTCAGGAAAAGTAGATCCTGTGGAGACCAAATAGCCCCCCTCAGGATTATCATCAAACAATTCATCGAATGGTACTCTCCTGTAAATTTCATAGACTTTGAAAAGGCTTTTAACAGTGTGGATCGGGAGATGCTGTGGAAATTGATGGGGCACTATGGCATCCGACCAAAGTTCATCAGCAACATCAAGAACACTTACCATGGGATGCAATATCAAGTTCTCCATGAAGGATGCGTATCAGAGGCCTTTGAGGTCCTGACTGAGGTGCGGCAGGGATGGTTGTTTTCACCCTTCCTCTTCCTACTCTGCATAGACTGGACTATGAAACAGGTAACAAACAACAGCCGAACCTGCATACAGTGGAGCCTGACCAAACAGCTAGAGGATCTGGATTTTGCTGATGATTTGGCACTATTACACACCCACCAACAGATGCACCAATCACACAAACTACGCGCAGGCTTAAATTCAACTCATCAAAAACCAAAGTAATGTGAATCAACAACAAGAACAAACCAACACCCATGACCATGGATCAAAACCGGCTAGAGGATGTAAACAGTTTCACAGACCTCGGGAGTTTAATTAATATAGGAGGAGGATCGGAGGAGGATGCCAAAGCCAGAATTGGGAAACCAAGGACAACATTTACCAGCATTTAAAAATATTAAACTCAAATGTCAAATCCACTCCCCTTTACGGATCTGAAACCTGGAAGACAACCACCTACATACTTAGCAAACTACAGACATTCAGCAACCGCTGTCTCTACGATGCTTCCTGGGAATCTACTGGCCCAACATCTCAAATAACAACCTGTAGGAACTCACCAAACAAGAAACAATAGAGACCCAAATCAGGGGGAAAAAATGGAAATGGATAGGCCAAAACATATCAATTACAAAGTAGGCCCTAAGGCCGCGGCTACACCAGACGCGGAAATTTTGCTTTGCGGACGCGGTATGAACGCAGCAGAATTCGAAACCGTTGAAAGCAATGAGAGTGGCTACACAGACGCTGAAACTGAACGTACCGCGCGCGACATTTCCGCGTGGGAAAATTAAGACATGGAGACTGGTTTCCTATTTTATTATTTCCGCGGAGGTTTGCGTGGGCCTTTTTAACATAGAGTATGGTAAATAAAATCAATGAAATGTAATGAAAATCATTATATTTTGCTTGGTGAATAATGAGGGATAATAATAAATCTGATTATTTCCCAAAACCCATGCGAGAGCTGTTACTATGGAGATTTAACGTTTTTAACGATTAAACATTACTTTTCTGTTTGAAGACGAGTGTATAAGATAGATAGTGTATACGTAGACAGTGTAAGTATATAAGATAGCCAAGTAGGCCTCGATAGTTGATATAGTTCAAGAATGGATGATTATTTAATTAAATTCATGAAGTTGAAAACGACGAGTACAGCTTTACGACCAAACAGTGACCCGAAATATAAGGATAGACGTCAAAGAGAATGCCGGATGGAGAGCTGTTTCGGAGGCAGTTGGCATAACTGGTGAGTAATTCTCTATACTATAGGCCTACTTCTATAGCCTACTATAAGCAGCTATTGAACTGCGCCCCGTTTTCACGATAACGGATGGATCTTCGCGTCGTAACGATCTATCTCCCCGATGGGTCTTCGCGATCTTGGTTTATAAAATATATAAACACAAGAGATCATAAAGGATAAAGGAGCCAATTTTTAACGCGTCCAGTGTAGCCGGTTAATTTAAAATTTCCGCTTGGTGAACGTTCTATTTCCGCACGAGTGAATTTCCGCGTCTGGTGTAGCCGTAGCGCAACATGGGACCCACAAGGCAAGAGAAAGAGGGGAAGTCCTAGAGTCACCTGGAGAAGAACCACTCACGCATTCTCTCTCTCGCTCTCTCTCTCTCTCTCTCTCTCTCTCTCTCTCTCTCTCTCTCTCTCTCTCTCTCTCTCTCTCTCTCTCTCTCTCTCTCTCTCTCTCTCTCTCTCTCTCTCTCTCTCTCTCTCTCTGTATCTAAGGAGATGAAGACAAAAGGGCTGACATGGCAACAACTGGATCGGAAGGCACAAGTCCGAAGAGGATGGAGGGGTTACCATCGATGGCCTATGTACCTATAGGGAACTTAAAGGCCTAACTAACTAACTAACTAACTTGGTATATATTTATTGCACAACTGTACAAGATGGTTCCCATGATAACTCAGGACAGGTAGAGGAGGAGGGAAACTGTTTTTATTTTGGGTTACTTTGGGAAAACTGTTTAGTTTTCTCTCTTATTCTTGCTTGCTCTCTCGCGCTCTCTCGCGCTCTCTCTCTCTCTCTTCTCTCTCTCTCTCTCTCTCTCTCTCTCTTGCTGCTCTCTCTCGTCTCTCTCTGCTCTCTCTCTCTCTCTCTCTCTCTCTCTCTCTCTCTCTCTCTCTCTCTCTCGCTCTCTCGCTCTCTCTCTCTGCCTTCGAGCTCAGGAGATTGTGTTTTTTTTGTTATTTGTGTTGGAGGGTAGGCATGCTCATCGGATGTAAGGCTGCAGTCGCCAGCTTCTTATTACAACCCTGATCCGGGGAAAGGGTTATTCCTGAAGTGGCCTGATATCGTGACAACCGTGTCGTGACAACCACAGGTTCTGTAGACTGCAGGGCGTGGTATCTTTTCTGCAGCAGCAGCTTATTGGCTGCTAACAGATGATTCAAGTCGGGAGTTTATTGGTGCCTGCAGCCAAAAGATTTGAGGCCAAATAAGCGGTGAAGGAACCCTAAAGACACGGCCATGTTCAACATTTATCAATCTCCTCTCAGGGTGGGAGGGCTGGGCCCGGCTGAACATTGGCAGAGAGGCTCATCTAGGCATGGAGCAGCAAACAGCTTGAAGGATTTCCGCTTGTAAAGATCAGTGCCAGACAAGTCAGAAAACCGGACAGATTTTATTTTTGATGCAATTACAAGTCAAAGCTGGCCAAATTTGATTGGATATTGCTGTGAGTTGACAACCAATCCTATTAGGGGAAAACATGTTGGCCCAGACCAGCCTACCACAGGGAGGCTCTTTAATTAGAACTGCCAATCAGAACACTCTGTTTGTCAGCAGGGTTCTCCAAGAGGATCAATGTGTGTGTGGTCTGCAGGCCTGACCCTGTGTGAACCGTGTTCTTCCTGTAAAAGCAGAGGTCCACTGGGGGAGTACTTGGCTCTGCTGCGCTCCAGCCGCTGAGAACACCACACGCTGTCTTTTGTCCAAAACATTTCAAATCTCCATCAAGAAAAAACTGAATACCAGCTAGCTTAAATGGCTGCCAATTAAATCTATTCTAATTATCATAAGAATAACGAGTGCACTGCATTAATTAAAACAAATGCCAAGGTTCAGTGGGGAACAGCAGGATTAGCATACGCAGGAGAAAAGCACATCCGAAAAAAGGGGTACTTGTGGAGTGGCTAAGGGGCTCCCCTTGGTGACACAAGGGACATATTTCATGCTGGGCAGAAAAGGGACTGTTATAGGAGCTTTTAACCTTCAAGATATCAGGCATTCTGGGTCAGAAGAAAGCGTTGACTTAATAGCCTGTTTGGTTGTGTGTGTGTGTGTGTGTGTGTGTGTGTGTGTGTGTGTGTGTGTGTGTGTGTGTGTGTGTGTGTGTGTGTGTGTGTGTGTGTGTGTGTGTGTGTGTGTGTGTGTTTGTGTATGTGTGTGTCTGTTTGCATGTGTGTGTGTGCATGTGCGTGTGTGTGTGTGTGTGTCAGGGCTTAAAACTGCAACCATTTGGCTTGAATATGCGAGTACATTACCTTTCACACTGAGAAGGAAATAGCAGGCCATTTCATACTTCCCATATTCCAATAGAAGTTGGGAGGTGTAGTTCAGATTTCAGTTTCGCCCATTCACCACGTTTTCATCCAAATTTTTGAAAACAATGCCAAGATAACGTTTCAACACAAGTTCTATGGGCCTGTTTCAGCACTAAAGACAACTGCTAGGAGTTGTATGGGCCTGTATGGTATGAGTTGTAAGTTATATTAAGCTGGGAGTTGTATGGGCCTGTTTCAGTTCTATCAACAACTTCTAACATTAAGCTGGTGTTGTATGGGCCTGTTTCTGCGCTAGAGATCACTGCTAACATTAAGCTAGGAGTTTTATGGGCCTGTTTCAGTGCTATAGACCACTGCCAACATTAAGCTAGGAGTTGTATGGGTCTGTTTCAGCTCCAAAGACCGACGCTAACTCCTTAGGCTAGGAGTTGCAAGATGCCAATTCAAAAACCTAGGGACTATATTCAGCTGAGGAGTCCCACTCTGTGGCAACTGGTGAGAAAATAATGTCAATGCACTATATTTTCCACTTGTAACATTGTTATGATCCCACTTTTTAAAATATGGATTTAAGGATGTGATGTAGATCAAACAGATGCACCTGAACTCTAGCGGTAACTGCCAATCAGCCAGTGAGCCCACTGTTTCAGCTGGAATAGAATGCCGGTGAATTTAAAGATCCAGCTGTTGGAGCCACTAGCTCCGCTGGCTCCAGATCAGCCCTCAGGCGAGAGTCTGTGAGCAGGACAGAGTCTGTGAGCAGGACAGAGTCTGTGAGCAGG
The DNA here is from genome assembly GCA_900291075.1 of Melanogrammus aeglefinus. Classification (NCBI taxonomy): domain Eukaryota; kingdom Metazoa; phylum Chordata; class Actinopteri; order Gadiformes; family Gadidae; genus Melanogrammus; species Melanogrammus aeglefinus. The sequence continues at coordinate 49,049 of OLKM01001418.1, read as the reverse complement.
ACAGAGTCTGTGAGCAGGACAGAGGCGGAGAAGGAATTCAGGTATTCAGAAGAGCGAGAGAGGGAGAGAGTGACCGAGAGAGAGCGAGAGAGAGGGAGATAGACCGACAGAGAGATAGATCGCGACAGGAGAGTGGCCAGAGAGGATGAGGAGAGAGAGTAGACCGACGAGACGAGTGCCGAGAGAGAGAGAGAGAGAGAGAGAGGAGAGAGAGAGAGAGAGAGGAGATGAGAGAAGAGAGAGAGAGAGAGAGAGAGAGAGAGAGAGTCAGAAGAGAATGCACGGAGAGAGAGAGAAGACTGATAGAGAATCAGATAGAGGAGAATACTGAGCACAGTCATAGAGCGAAAGTAAGAGCAGAGACGAGACGAGAGAAAAGAGAGGGAGAGCGAATGAGAGAGAGAGAGAAGAGAGAGAGAGGAGATGAAGAGTCGAGAGAAGGAGAGAGAGAGAGTACGATAGAGAGAGAGAGAGAGAGTCATAGAGAAGGAGAGAGAGAAGAGAGATACTGAGAGTCAAGTAGAGGGAGAGAGGGAGTCGATAGCAGAGTAGAGAGAGAGGAGAGAGAGAGAGAGAGTCATAGAGAAGGAGAGAGAGAGAATACTGAGAGTCAATAGAGGGAGAGGGAGTCATAGAGAAGTAGAGAGAGAGAGAGAGAGAGAGAGAGAGAGAGAGAGAGAGAGAGAGAGAGAGAGAGAGAGAGAGAGAGAGAGAGAGAGAGAGAGAGAGAGAGAGAGAGAGAGAGAGAGAGAGAGAGAGAGAGATGCATGGCGGGTGGCCTCTCATGGCCGTATAGAAAAACAGATAAGAGAGCTGTCTGTCACTGACATCGTTGACAGACATACTGGCGATGGCTCTGTGTGCAGCATCAAGGGTGATAACAGCATAAGATGCAACCCGTGCCACTGTGTTTGTGCTCAGCCAGCTTTGTGATGGGACTCATCGTAGCATTACGTGTTTGCCTGAACATATATCTCTGTAGTTTGTATTGTGGTTTGTTGAGCATGTCTGTGTGCGTGTGTGTGTGTGTGCGTGTGTGTTTGATATTCAAAACCATTGGCTGTCAGTGATGCTGTATGCATGGCCCTTGAACATGCCTCCCTGTTGGCAGGGAGATGGACCAGCACAGTACAAAGCACAGTGGAACATGATGTAACAGTCACCATGGCCTCAGTGTGATTTACACAGCGGGGGTCTTCAGTTCTGAGATGACCCATAGAATGGACAATATACAAATCCTTTTCCATAAGTGCTCACCCTCCAGGCCCTCTTGGTGTTCCTCGCCATACTTGCTGGCTTGTGGAACTGTATTTAAGACTCCTGCATTCAGACGCTTATGATGGGAATGTACGTGTGGATGTGTGAATATGTTATGCATAACTACAGCCAGAACCGCCACCAGAAATGATTTTCTCAAATCTCAGTTTAAACACAGTTTTTTTTGCCAGCGTTGGTTTTTCCGCCGTTTCAGCTTTTGATCAACCACCCAAACCCTCACATCCAATAATAGTCAGGCAAAGAGGACAGCTGGAGCAGCCTGAGTGTTGTGCCCTCATCCTCACAGCAGACCATATCATCTGTACTTCAGACAAACCAAGCCCCTTTGCAAGACCTCTCTAAACCGTATACAGGCCTTTGATTGGATAATGCCTTGAGCTGACATCCAATCCGCATCGGGGAGGTTCCTAGTTGGCTGGGGAGCACAGCCGATGGAATGCCTGTAATTAAAAGTGTCAATTAAAGACACTGATGACATCCCAGCCCGCCCAGCCCGGGTATTTGAACACGCATGCACACACACACACACACACACACACACACACACACACACACACACACACACACACACACACACACACACACACACACACACACACACACACACACACACACACACACGCACACACAAGCATACCAACCACACACCACACACACACACACGCACACGACCCACAGACACACAGACCACACAACGCATACACACAAACACGTTTCTACACTTTTCCTTATACTCACTTCTTTTTTTTCTGCTGTACATCGGCCTCTCACTCCTCTCTCTCTCTCTTCTTCTCTATGATTCTCTCTCTCAATCAACTATATTCTCTGTCTCTCTCTCTCTCTCTCTCTCTCTCTCTCTCTCTCTCGCTCTCCTTCTCTATGACTCTCTCTCTCCTTCTCTATGACTCTTTCTCTCTCTCTCTCGCTCTCTCTCTCACCTTCTCTAAGACTCGCTCTCCCTCTATTGACTCTCTATATTCTCTTTCTCTCCTCTTCTATGACTCGCTCTCCTTCTCTATGACTCTCTATATTCTCTCTCTCTCCTTCTCTATGACTCTCTCTCTCCTTCTCTATGACTCTCTCTCTCTCTCTCTCTCTCTCTCTCTCTCTCTCTCTCTCTCTCTCTCTCTCTCTCTCTCTCTCTCTCTCTCTCTCTCTCTCTCTCTCTCTCTCTCTCTACTTCTCTATGACTCCCTCTCCCTTTATTGACTCTCTACATTCTCTCTCTCTCCTTCTCTATGACTATTTCTCTCTCTCACGCTCTCTCTCTCTACTTCTCTATGACTCTCTCCTTCTCAATGACTCTCTCGCTCGCTCTCTCTCTCCTTCTCTATGACTCACTCTCTCTCTCTCCTTCTCGAAGACTCACTCTCTCTCTCTCTCTCTCTTCTCTCTCTCTCTCTCTCTCTCTATGACTCTCTCTCTCTCTCTCTCTCTCTCTCTCTCTCTCTCTCTCTCTCTCTCTCTCTCTCTCTCTCTCTGTGCACAGCCGATTAATTAGTCCTGTGGGTGTGAGGAAGGCGAGACATCATCACTCGAAGATAAATGTAGACGGAGACAAACGAGGGGCAGCCTCTCCACCGCCGAGCCGTCTATAAATAGACACGGCAGTAGGAAGGAGCCGCCATTTTGGCTCCCATGCCTGTTCTATCTCATAACTAGCAAGGCGACTGGGGAGAAAACAGGGAAGGGGAAGACTGATGGATTAGATAGGACTGCAGAAGGAGAGAGAGAGAGAGAGAGAGAGAGAGAGAGAGAGACAGACTGTGTTTCTCCAGTGGAAGAGATTGGTGGAGGGCATTGATGCTCAATTTAGAGAGAGAGATGCCCCCTCCTATTGCCCCCAAGCTGAATTGCGTTCAATGTTTTTGTTGTTTTCAGGGATGGTGGCTCAGTGAAACAAACAGACAGACGGACAAATATATGTTTTTGTTTATTAAAGGTTTCCCATCATCTAGATAGATAGACAAACGCAGCGACAGACAGACGGACGGACGGAGGTTGTGTTTGAATGTGTAGGGAGGGTTAGATGATGATGAGGTAATGTATCAGTAAGGTTAGGTGATGATGGTAGTGTATCAGTAGGGTTAGGTGATGATGATGGTAGTGTATCAGTAAGGTTAGGTGATGATGGTAGTGTATCAGTAGGGTTAGGTGATGATGATGGTAGTGTATCAGTAAGGTTAGGTGATGATGGTAGTGTATCAGTAGGGTTAGGTGATGATGGTGGTGTATCAGTAGGGTTAGGTGATGATGATGGTAGTGTATCAGTAGGGTTAGTTGAAGATGATGGTAGTGTATCAGTGGGGTTAGGTGATTATGAACTAGTGTATCAGTAGGGTTGGGTAGTTTGGGTTTGGGTAGGAATAGAGGGTTAGGTGATGATGGTAGCATTTCAGTAGGGATAGGTGATGATGAGGTAGTGTTTGGGTAGGATAGGAGCTTATTGTGAACAGTGTCTCCAGGGGAACATTAGTATGTGCAGCAGGCTGGTGAGTATGCACCGCCAAATGACAGCCTACATCGGCCTCACCTCTTCCTCAATCAATACCACTTCAATACCTGGTCTCACTTCACCCTCTCCTCTCCCCACTCCGACTCTGCCACTCGGGCAGGATGAATAAAAGCTGCAGTGCAGGAAAATGCCAGAGGAAACATTGTATTTGGGTTTTCACACAGAACTCCGGATGTAGCTGAGAATGTACCGTAGACACCAAGCCTACGAGCTACGATTGTTTGCTAATCAGAACAAGGCTTTGATTAGCCTAGCCCTAGGTAACAGTGTAGTTTTTTCTTTTTTTGGATTTGCGGGACTACAACCCTCCTTGATTAATCACAAAATGGTGGAGTGTCGCCAACCAAATCCTATGGCACCTTCTGATGTACCATGAGCTTCACTTCCCTAGATCAGCACACCCTGGACACTGCTTGTGCAGGGTTTGGAGCCAGAGATATCGAGTTCCAAGGCAAAACTTTGAGCGAAAGGCAGAGATAGATAATGCATGTAAAAGGACATTATGATAGTGGCTTCTTTGAGAAGACAGACAATAAGAGCAGTTCAGGGACAGGCCACCCTGAACCTCAGCTGTGTGATGCCCGCTGTAATGAAGGGAATCATCGCCTGGCTCTTAGCTTCCTTCCTGTATGTGGCCGTTTACAGACCAACATTAAAACACAACTTGCAGTGGCAACCGGTTTTCCAAACCGGCACGAACAACTTCTTTGCCACATTTTGGAAAGAAGAGGAAATGGCTTGTTGACGTGTGCACAATCTATCGGTCAACAGAAAACCAGTAGCATGTGCTACTCACTCTTTCTTTGAACATCTCCGGAGATCTGCGCGCAAACATGTTTCAACCTTTTGGCTAAGTGTTGTTCCCTCTGTCCTGGTATGGGGCCTGGTGGCTGCCTTCCTTACGCTGTACTTTATACCCTCAAAAAAGTCTCCCAAACCCTCCCCCTCTCCCCTTGACTCAGATATGAAACCTCTTGTGAGAATGGATCTTGCTCACTCTGTGTGTACATCTGCAAAGGCCCTCAAGGCTATGGACACAGATTGATTCTTGTCTTACAAACACACACAGACAGACAGACAGACAGACAGACAGACAGACAGACAGACAGACAGACAGACAGACAGACAGACAGACAGACAGACAGACAGACAGACAGACAGACAGACAGACAGACAGACAGACAGACACACACACATACACACTCAAACATTCTCTGCCTGTCTGTTGCCCTGTCTAACTCAAGGCCGTTGCTATGATATAAATCTTGCTGTTCATGATCCAGTAAGCCGCAGAAGGTACAAATTCGGATTTGATTGGCTGACCGATGGTCTGTTTGTATGGTTCTGCAACCTGGTTCAGAATTCTGGAATAGGTGGACAATTGATACAGCAGCGACAGGGGTATCTCAGTCTGAAGTCAACTGCCTCTCAGCCGGTCTCGTCCCCTCTCACCCATTCTCGTCCCCTCTCACCCATTCTCGTCCCCTCTCACCCGGTCTCATCTCCTCTCAAACGGTTTCCTGTCCTCTCACCGGGTCTCCTGTCCTCTCACCCAGTTTCCTGTCCTCTCACCTGGTCTCCTGTCCTCTCACCCGGTCTCCTGTCCTCTCTGACGGTCTCCTCCCCTCTCACCAGGTCTCCCCCCCTCTCCCCTAGTCTTCGGTCCTCCCCTGGGCTCAGAGTCCTTGATCAGAGAGGGTTAGGTCTCACCCCCTTGCATTGTCGTCGTACCAGGAGATTCTCTCAGATGTCATCTTTAGGATGACATCTGACCAAAACCAAACAGTCAACCTTTTTTAAACCCAGGGGTCGCTCATAACAGGAACGTCTGCTCTTTTCTTGTACCAGGGCAGGAGCAGCAGACTCATTTAAACTAGTCAAGTCTACTTCCTGTGGCCTGGTACAGGAAAGGAGCAGACCCATAATGAGCCTTATGAGCCCCTTTGTTTTTCCTAAGATGACACAAAAGTGTCTTTGCTTTACTTTAAAATGTCTCAGGACTTAAAGTGATCAATATAACTGACCAATAACAATTACAAAAAAGTGATTAAACAAACCCATGACCTACCTATTATTCAAATGTCAAAAAAATGTGTATTTTAAAATGAGAAAGGACAGATATTTGTCATGTTGTTCCTCTCCCATGCTTCTATGAGCTTTAGCTGTTATGTACTCCCTCCACATCATTTTTTCACTCCTCACTACGCCTCTCTTCCTCTCCTCCTCTCTCGTCTCTACTCCTCACAGAGTAATCCTCAAAGATAAGAGCCATGTCTTTTTCACTGAAATGTCATTCAGGATTGTGTGTTTGTGTTCATGTTTGTGTATGTGTGCGTGTACTGGTATATATATATATATATATATATATATATATATATATATATATATATATATATATATATATATATATATTATATATATATATATATATGGTATTTGATAAGCAAATTGAGCTTATCTATCTGTCAAGGATAGTTGTAGAGTTGTACCTCCTGCACTCATCGTGATACAGAACATTTTAGAACACAATGCAGTTTACACACACACACACACACGCACACACACACACACACACACACACACGACACACACACACACACACACACACACACACACACACACACACACACACACACACATATGCACACACTAGAATCAGCATAATATAAATAACTTGTGTGTTAAATTACATTTATCAATATATTGATATTTTTATAGATCAATTATAAAAATAAGTAGGCAGACAGACAACCCGGCGTTGTTATCGTAAGGCCTTCCTTATACTGACGTTGTCGACAGATGTGACCGACTGAACAATCTCATTTGCAACCTTTGTGAAACCACAGAGAGATGGACGGTTGTCGAGCTTCCTGTGTCAGCAGCGCTGTGATTGGCTCAAAGAGACAACCCCTGCCCCAGCCCATCTCTGGCCCACCAAGTCGCAAATATGTCTGCCTTTGAGAATTATGACCGCGTTTTGGTTTGGGATGTCTATCCAATAAGTGCATGGGTTGACGATGAGAGGCAGCTCATGTGTACCGGGGCAGCATGGGATTGATTGATTTTATTGTTGCCAGTTCAATCAAGTAAATGCAGAGAGAGAGAGAGAGAGAGAGAGAGAGAGAGAGAGAGAGAGAGAGAGAGAGAGAGAGAGAGAGAGAGAGAGAGAGAGAGAGAGAGAGAGAGAGAGAGAGAGAGAGAGAGAGAGAGAGAGAGAGAGAGAGAGAGAGACAGACAGACAGACAGACAGACAGACAGACAGACAGACAGACAGACAGACAGACAGACAGACAGACAGACAGACAGACAGACAGACAGACAGACAGACAGACAGACAGACAGACAGACAGACAGACAGACAGACAGACAGACAGACAGACAGAGAGAGAGGCTGATGGGGGAGGGCAGGATTCGACTGAAGCAAAAAACAGAGAATGGTAAAATGCAAAGATACATTTTATAACATTAACACCTCCTCTAAGTCTGTACGAACAGACTTAGAGGAGGTGTTAATGTGGCAATATATACTTATTTATATTTGTGTATGTATTTGTGTTTATACTTGTATATATACATATAAATATGTATACTGTATATATCTATATCTATATCTATATCTATATCTATATATAGATATAGATATATATATATATATATATATATATATAGTATTATATACATATAAATATGTATACTGTATATATCTATATCTATATCTATATCTATATCTATATATAGATATAGATATATATATATATATATATATTCTATACTATTAATAAATAGTCGTATATGCTACTATTTATTTATATCTAAGTATATACACATATATATTCTGTTTATGTGAGCATGGATGTCATAAGTAAATACAATGTAAAAAACAATTGGGGACTAGGAGTGAGTTTGGGTTGCCAGCGTTGAGGTCATAGATTTACTTTACATCCTGTCCCAAAGCCTCTTTGATTCAGAAGAGCGGCTCTTAGGAATCTGAGAAAAAGATTGGGGGCGTCGTGTGATGCAGATAGCGTCAGCATTTCTAAGGGGTTTCACATCAATTGCCGAGGTAAACAGGGGGCTGTTTGACTCGCTGTTAGCCTTGGGGCGGTCCGGAAGTCCCCTTTGTCTACGCCGAATGGACAGGCCAAGATTTAGACGATGGGATTGAGTTGAACGATGCTGAGTGATTCACGTCCAGCAGACCCAGGGGTCAAAAGGTCGAGCCTCATCAGCCTGAGTACTCCCTAATCAATGCCTTAGTCTTCGGTCATCCTGGGCTCAGAGTTCTGCTTCTCTCATCAGTCCATGGTGAGCCTTTGCTAAGATTTTAGAGCGATAGAACCAATCAGAGCTGGTTGGGGGGCGTTCCAGGTAATGACCAACAAGGAGCTCTGCAGTGTTCAATTTGCACCCATATTCAGAAATCAATGGTTGCCCGCAAACGCCAGAGTGGTCTACGTGGCGAACGCAGAATGAGATATCTGAGCGGTCTCATCCTTTGTATAGTCTAAATTAAGAGTTTTGGAGGAGTGGGATCGGCTAAATAAATGTGTTAATTGTAACGTAAAGAAACAGAAATAACAAACACATAAGTATCCTGTACAGAGTAGAAGCCTAAAGCTTGACTCACTTGATGGACTAGTGATTTTCTGGGCATAAACACTTAAGCATGACATGCTCATACACTCCCTTCTTCATGTACCCAAACACACAGACAAACACACAGACACACAGACAGATATACAGCAGAAAAAGGGTTACATAACTGAATATTAGCATTATGAATGCAGAGATTCCGAACAACTTTGGGTACCGGCCCTGCCTGTCTCTCTACCGGCCCTGTATGTCCCTCTACCGGCACCGTTTGTCTCTCTACCAGCCCTGTCAGTCTCTTTCGGGCCCTGTTTGTCTCTCTACCGGGGTGCACATGAGATGTTGCTGTGAGTACCAGGTCTGGGCTCTCTGGCCAGTCACAACTCAGTGACTTACAGTTTTGTCCTATCGTTTTCGGTCATGTACCCATACTATGGTCACTTTTCCCTATCACTTAACACAGTGGGCTTTAGAGACACACACCTCTGCATATCTGTTAACCTTTGGTGCAAAATGCACTACAACAACCACACCACAAACAATGCTGCCATAACTTAACACATGTTTCCTCTCAGAACACTATGACCTAAAAAACACTAACATCTTGAAGCATTGCCAATTGCATATATATAAAAGTTTGCTGTGTCCTCCAGTTTGGCATAGATTTCTCTGTAGTGTTGCATTGAAAAAAGAGAGAGAAAAAACACAAGACAAACACTTCTTTGGACTACAGTAATAAAGTTTGTAATATTACAGTATTGACAATCCAAGCCAAGTATCTGCTGACAGTGTTCATATGTCGGTTTACCTCCCACAAAAGATGTCACAATTGAGTGTGGTAAATGTACTGTAATTGTAAATACAGTAAATACTGTAAGTGTTTTATGAGAAACTGAGAATAACAATTTTCAGTTTTTGTAATGCAAATTACATACAGTAAGTACGTAATATATGATCCAGAAACAAATCACAAACACAACAGTTTTTTTCACTGTGCTTTACTTTTTGGAGATTTTGTCACAGTGCAAGTGTTACACAAAACAGAAAATACATTACAAAGTCAAAAAATGTGTTCTAACAAAAAATGCAATGCACAAAAACTGCACATACTGTATATTACAGTCAAAAAAATGTGTTGTTTACAAACAGAAAATACATTACAAAGTCAAAAAATGTGTTCTAACAAAAAACGCAATGCACAAAAACTGCACATACTGTATATTACAGTAGCCCAACAGTGGCGCAGAATTGGGCTAATCCCTCCTATCCTCCGCATTTGGCCACAAATTTTCATCTACGTCGCAAATCACAAACACAACAGTTTTCACTGGCTTTACTTTTTGGAATTTTGCCATCATCACAAACGTGGATTAAAATCATTGTTTGGAAATGCGCTTATGCACAAAACTGCACATACTGTATATTACAGTAGCCCAACAGTGGCGCAGAATTGGGCTAATGTCCATACCACCCAGCAGCCATTGCCTCTAATAGGGACATCTGGTGCCTTATCCAGGCCTGGATATCTTCTGGGGCTATGTCCATACACCCAGCAGCCATTGCCTCTAATAGGGACATCTGGTCCTGAGGGCGGTGGTCATAGACCTTCCATCTCCACGCCGAAAAGAATTCCTCGATGGGGTTGAGGAAAGGAGAGTAAGGCGGAAGGAAAAGTGACATCATCCTAGGATGCGCCGCAAACCACCCTGTGACTTGCCGGGAGTGGTGAAAGGCCACATTGTCCCATACAATTACATACGTTGGTAGATTCTGCCTGTCTACCTCTCTTGCTGTGAGCCTTTCGTAAAGCTCATCTATGAAGGCAATTAGGCGTTCGGTGTTGTATGGGCCTATGCCGGCCTTCTGCAGCTGCAGTCCATCGTTCGAAATTGCTGCGCACATGGTGATGTTCGCACCCCTCTGGCCTGGAACATCTATCGTGGCCCTTTTCCCAATCAGGTTCCTTCCACGGCGACGTGTTTTTGCCAGGTTGAAGCCAGCCTCATCCACAAAGATGAACGCATGTTCATTCTCACTGGCTTCAAGTTCCATGGCTCTCTTCAGGAAATTAGAGAATACACAAGATACCATAAGACAAAAATGGCATAGCTTACAGTTTTGTGCAAAATCACAATCAACATGACAGTGTGTCCTGTGTTCAGTCTTACCTGGACGTATTGGTACCGGAGTTCCTTTATCCGCTCAGAGTTCCTCTCGAAGGGGACAGTGTAAAGCTGCTTCATTCCAATTTGGTGCTTTTTCAGCACTCTGGCGATGGTCGTGGTGCCAACATTCTCAATGTTGGCAAATACACCAATGTCTGCGATGATGTTTGCACAAATTTCTCTTAGCCTTATACTATTGTTAGCAATAACCATTTGCACTATTGCATTTTCTTGTGGCAAAGTGAATTTTCTTCCCCTTCCACCTGAGTGGGGCAACCGTTGGGTCCTACAATAGTGAGTCAGACACAAATGCACTGATACGTCAGGAGAGTTTTGGAGACTTCTCACATCACATTACTACTGTTACAAACACATCAGTCAGAATGCTGTAAATACTGTATAGTACCTGTTAGTTTGTGTGAAAATCCTCACGATTGATGCCACCGTTGATCTTGGCAAGTTCGGCTGAACCCTCAGACCAGCTTCCCTCATGGACAGACCATGATTGATTACATGGTCGATGACAGTTGCTCTGATTTCATCAGATACAACTGTCCTTGCTGCTGCTGCTCCTCTCCCTCTCCCTCTTCCTCTACCTCTCCCTCTTCCTCTACCTCTTCCTCTTCCTCTACCTCTTCCTCTTCCTCCTACTCCACCTTCACCTTCACCTCTTCCTCTTCCTCTTCCTCCACCTTCACCTTCACCTCCACCTTCGCCTCCACCTCTTCCTCTTCCTCCTACTCCACCTTCACCTCTTCCTCTGCCTCTGCCTCTGCCTCTTGCTCTTGCTGCATCCATTTTCCTATCCCAACTACGTAAAGAAGTCCAAAGCAAATGCCAAAGAAGGCCCTTTTTCAACGAGGCACAAATTACATGTAAAACACCTGAGTAGGTCTTTTAGCTGAGTTAGGTCTTTACCTGAAATGACCACCAGGTGTTTTTGCATTGGCAAAACTTATCCTCTGTGTTTTGTAACAGATCATTGTATGTAGTTGTTGCTTTTACGTAAAAAAAGTAATTCCATTGCCAATTCACCAAGAACTATGGTGCACAGGGGGAAAAAAATCTAAATTACTTGTTAAAATAAAATAAATAAACTATAAACTAAATATTTTTTCTTATTCAAACATGTAACTTCATTTTTCCGTCCAAATGCAGCATCTTTCCATCTACAGTGATCTAAATTACTGTTTGAACAGAAAGTTCACTGTTTTGAACAGAGTATCTAAACATTGGTAAAATATGCTGTAGTTTCCACAGCGTTTTTTGCCGGTGGTGAACAATTGACTGTGGAGCAGGTATCCATGAAATTTGGAAGAAGGCGTCATTGCCAGCATTTGTATCTTAGCATAGGGGCAAGTAACCACAGTTTGGTTCACATGGTCTACTGGTATGCTCACTGTGTGAAGTGTTTAGGGAATGTGAACATGGTTTAGGTAAATTGCCTAAAACGATAGGAAAAAACTGTAATGCATGTGAACAATCTGGAGTTCTTGAAAAGCAGTAGCCAGCAGTTGGATGAAAAAGAAGAAAAGAAAAACAAGAAAAAGTCAGTCTGAGCGGAACTCTTTCCCAGTGCACCTCTGATCACAGGTCATGCAAATCGGATGACATTGTGTGCTTGTTTGCATTTGTGTGTGTGTGTGTGTGTGTGTGTGTGTGTGTGTGTGTGTGTGTGTGTGTGTGTGTGTGTGTGTGTGTGTGTGTGTGTGTGTGTGTGTGTGTGTGTGTGTGTTTGTTTGCATGTGTCCGTGTGTGTCACATGTGTGTGTGAATGTGTGTGTGTGTGTGTGTGTGTGTGTGTGTGTGTGTGTGTGTGTGTGTGTGTGTGTGTGTGTGTGTGTGTGTGTGTGTGTGTGTGCATGTGTGTTTGATTGATTGAAATATTTATTGGACAACAATCAACAAGAGGTGTTCAAAAGGATACAAAATAACCAAATAAAACCCAAAAGCTTGTTTCAGAGAGATTTAAAATGAAAGACGGAGGAGCTCAACAATTTAAGTTAAGGTTGGAAGGTAAGCCATTCCACAAGACAGCTGCTGAGCATAGGAAAGAGTACTTTCCCATACAGCTGTTAAAACGTCAGAGCCTTTAATCAGCAGTGTTGGGAACGTTACTTTAAAAAAGTAATTAGTTATAGTTACTCACTACTTGTTCCAAAAAGTAACTGAGTTAGTAACTGAATTACTTTATTATAAAAGTAACTAATTACCTGGGAAGTAACTATTTGCGTGTTAAAAAAAGTTGCTATATGTCAAAGAATTTGGATTTTTCTGAGCAGTTTTCACAAGTCAGCTGAAATGAGTAAGAACAGACAGGTACTTGAACATAACCTTGGATATTTATTGCACACACAAAAGTAACACAGTTAAAACAATATAAAAGTGTGTTTACAGTAACTCTAGTAAATTAAATAAATCAAATTTCTCACAACCTGAGACAATTTGTCAAGTAAACAACCAGTATTTTTTTCAATACAAAAGTAAGCATTTGAACAACATAAAGTGTCTTTAACTATGTGCATATTAAATAATGGAAATAGTGCTTATATTTCCACCTTGTAAATGCCAACTTTTCATCTGATTGCTTCTGGCTCGCCATCTCGGCTGCTTCTTCTAATCTGTTTGATGTGTGTGTGTGTGTGTGTGGTGCGAGCAGCGCATGGCCTGGCTTGTGTGTGAAAACACTGGCTCCGATTGGCTACCATGATGACATGACTCTGCTTGTAGCCAATCATATTCGCTTATAAGTTTGCGGTCTCCTCACTAGCAGTTTGTGTAAAGCCAGGAGTGCGTTCAGATTACGCAATGTATTCAATCAATTCACAGTAACGCACCGCATTTAACGTTTAGTAACGATAACGGCGTTGTAACGACGAAAACAGTAATTAGTTAGATTACCCCGTTAGTGGAAAAATAACGGAGTTACCTAACGCCGTTATTTTGAACGGCGTTATTCCCAACACTGTTAATCAGTGGATGTCCCCCTGGTGGAATAATTGTGTGTGTCGTTAATATTAGAAAAGTAATTCCGTAGGTACTTATGGTTATTAAGGTTTTTAAGGTAATTTCTTATCTTGAAAACTAAACACTGTTTAATTTTTGAAACTCTCTCCTCCACTCTGAGCCACCTTAGACTGGAGAAGTGGTCAGAAAGAAGATGAGCTCTTGGAGAGTTTACATTCTATGGCTCACGGCATATCATTAACATATAACAAAAATAAGAGAGGACTTAAAACACTCCCCTGGGGAACCCACTAGAGAGATGTACGAGAAAATCCCAGGGCTTTGAGTTTGTTTAAAAGGATATCATACTGAACTGTATCAAAGCCTTTTGAAATTCTATTAACACCATGCCACAAAGGTTCCTCTTATACAACTCTTTCCTAATAAAGTATGCAAGATAAAGCAGACAGGTATCAGTGGAATGGGCTTCTAAAGCCTGATTGGATGTCAAATAAGAGTTTCTGCTCTGCTAAATAATTCTATAATTAATTCTGCTAATAATCACTCTTGCCACCTTAAATGTATTGGGGAATGGTTATTTTCAATGGATAAATGTATGAGATGGGTTAAGACAGGAGTGATTTTTTCAGCAGCATGTCTGAAAAATTTGCCAGGGGGTGTTTTCAAAACCAGTAGCCTTGAAAGGATTTAGGCCTTTGAGTTGTTTTAGCACTAACTCATCTGTTGTTTTAGTACCAACTCCTCTCTACTTGTAAAAAGTGTTTGGCTGAACTCTCATTTCTTTATAAAACGTATGCACCTTCTATGGATCACTAAAAACACCAGAAGTAGATGGATGCTTCTGCATCAGGTTAACTGCAACTGTTGTGAATAATAATAATAATAATAATAATAATAATAATAATAATAATAATAATAATAATATTAATAATAGCTTAAATTATATAATAGCTTAAATTTATATAGCGTCTTTCATAGTACCCATGGTTGCTTAACAAAATGGGGGGGGATTAGGGGTCAAAGGACTTGATGAAGTGTACTTTCTTGGGATCCTTTTTATGCTCCTCAATTTTAGACCTAAATATTTTATTTTTGCCTCATCCACCATTCGCTGTACATCATTTCTAATTAATTTAAACTCTTTTAAAAGAACAGGTAGCTTGGTTATTTTGAACTCACTTTAAGATTTTATTCCTCAAGTGAATAGTGTCAAGATATCATTATTTATCCAGGGGAGAGATTTCTGTTTATTCCTGGTCTCTTTTAATGGGGCTATCTTTTCAAGTGCTTCCAAGAAAGTAGATTGAAAATGATCCCATGCTATATCAAATTTGCATATGTTGCTAATTTCTATCCAGTTTATATTATTAAGTATGTCCTGAAAGTTGTTAACATCATACCCTTTTTATACTACTGCTCTTTAGAGATTTTTGACATTTGATCAGAGCCCTCTTGAAGGTCCCGTGGCATGAAAATGTCAGTTTATGGGTTTTTTTTAACAATAATATTAGCACCCCCCCGCCTGCCTATGGTCCCCCAGTGGCTAGAAATGGCGTTCGGTGTAAAATGAGCACTAGGTATCCTGCTCCGCCTACGAAAAAACGAAAGCTCAGACATGAGGTGCGAGCACCTCATGTGTAAATACACACACTGTAACCCAAGTGTCTAACACTTCTTTGTTGTTTGGAAAACAGTTCTGCCGTTGGTGTTGTGGCGCATAAAATGCAACAGAATAACACAAGCTTGAGTAAAGCTCCCATTTAGTGAAAAGATAATACTGCGTCGGGTTCTTTGTCTTCTCTGGTACTTCCACAACGAGACTTGTAGTGGGGATATCTCGGCAATGGTTGAGAAGGAATTTGGGAAAAGGAACATTGGCTTTGACTCCCTGAAGTCCAGATTGAACCGTGACATGGAGGAGAAAGGGATTGTTGCCTGGAGTGGTCTCCCTTCAGGGAGTCAAAGCCAAAGTTCCTTTCCCCCAATTCCTTCTCAACCATGGCTGAGATAAACCTCACTACGAGTCTCATTGTGGAAGTACCGGGAGACAATCGCTTTCTCCTTCTCCATGTCACGATTCAGTCTGTACTTCAGATTCACGTGGAAATGGGAGAACCAGAGACGTCGGAGAACCAAACGCTGTGAGATTCAAAATATCATCCGGAGGCACACACATATTAAAAAATAAATAAAATAAATTATATTATAAAGATATCTATATATTATATTATTTAGATACAGAATTCCAGGACTCCCGCCGGAGCACCCAGTGTTCTAGAAAATTTTACAGAACACAAAAGCTGTGTGCGCCTCCGGATAATATTATGAATCCGAGCCATTGAGATACATCCTCTGTAAACACTAGCGCATGGTACCGTGGCCGCAAGCTGCTCAGGGCCACATCCTCATCCTCCACCTTGACCCGCCTCTCTCCTCCTTATTAGTATTTAAAGATACAGACACAGAAACGGCGCGTTTTTGGAAAGCTCATTGTGGGACTGACTCGTAGTGGCTGTAATCCTGCACAAGGCTGAATTTATTGAATGTCCTCAATGACTGTATTAGGGGCCCACTAACACCTATATAAAAGCATCCATAAAGTAGCATGCCAGGGTAGGCCTACCTTTAACTTTCCTGTTACAATAGGTTTAAAAAATGGTCACTCAGTGTTTCCCCTAGGATGAAGTTGCAGCAGCGGAGGTGAAATGTTTTTTTTTGGCTCGCAAATTCTTTCGTTTCCTCGCAAAGCGCACCCTGCCGGGAGGTTTCTATGTGTCTGCCGGCACCATACATACAGTACATTTGTGCACAGTAATGAGCAGGGGAAATATGGAGAGATTGAACATATTACAAGTATAATCTTTAAAACCATTATTTACATTCATTTAAAAAAATATATATTATATCAACAACCAACCTATACAGTAAAATAACATAACCCAAATACTACAACAATCGAAAAGGTCTGTGCCTCAAACCAATGCATTTTCCCACTCCCTTCCTTCTCCCCATCGCAAAGGTTGTAGGACCATAATAAAGAAGCCATGCCACTATTGAACAAGTTTTGGGGCTCTAGAGTCAATAATGGCGACGCTACGGAAATTGTTGCTGAATAAAAAATCCTCAAAATTAAGAAGAGATATATTTTTCAAAACAAAAGGTTGTAGTAGGACCATAAATAGGTCATGCCTCTCTGGAACGAGTTTTGGGGCTCTAGAGTCAATAATGGCGACGCTATTGAAATTGTTGCTAAATAAAAAATCCTCAAAAATAAGAAGAGAATTCTTTTTACAACTAAAGGTTGTAGTCGAACCATGAAGAGACCATATCTCTATGGAACAAGTTTTGGGGCTCTAGAGTCAATAAGGCGACGCTATTGAAATTTTACCATTGTGGTCATTTTCAGATTTGCACTTTGCAGACGGTCCCTAAGCTCGCGGCTGAAAGCCGACAGCTCATAGAAGCCAATGCAATTCACCGTTCGCTTAAGACGGCTCGTTTGGATGAAAACAATGTTGTAGCTGGTTCTCTGGGTTACTACACTCAATTGAGTCGCAACAATGTTTTACTGATGATCTATTGAACGGCAAACTCCGAATCGGCCAGTTGATTTCCAACTTTACGGAAGTTCCTCTCCCTTTATATGCTTTACTCAGGTGTGTGAATTGGCCTTGATATGAAGCGTCCGTAGCGCAAAATAATAGAACATTCGTAATTTAAAGAGATAAGCTGAAGCTCTCCTCTCCTCTAGTTAAAAAAAAGAAATTCAGCAGCGGCGGTCATAGGCCAATACCACCACTGCTAGGTGCATATAGGGGAAACACTAATTTCACACACGATACCACTTTGTATGATTTTGTGTCAGATACCATGATATGGTCAATAGCAGTTTGACAATGGTCAGTTATTCTGTTTGGAACACGTAAATTGGGTATGACCATGCATTTTTAGGAAATCACAAAAGCCATTTTTGTGGACCTTCGGTATTTATTCAGTATTATCTGCCATTAAGATGAATGAAAAAATGAATGAAAAAGTCATGACAACCTGCACATACGCATTCCAAGGTGTGGATAAAATCCCCATGACAGTGCGAGGGGTAAAACGCAGTGAGACGTACAGTAGGGGACAGGTGAACAACAGGTCGAGAGATTTAGAGGGAGAAGGAATGGGAAACAGAGAGAGAGAGAGAGAGAGAGAGAGAGAGAGAGAGAGAGAGAGAGAGAGAGAGAGAGAGAGAGAGAGAGAGAGAGAGAGAGAGAGAGAGAGAGAGAGAGAGAGAGAGAGAGAGAGAGAGAGAGAGAGAGAGAGAGAGAGAGAGAGAGAGAGAGAGAGAGAATACGGGGCATAGAGAGATTCAGAGAAGGACAGAAGCCATTCCCAGTCAGCACTATCTCTGGTGGTGACCCTACTCTCCTCTCCTGCTCTTAAATGGCCTTCTTCTGCTGTCCTCCCCCCTCACCTCCCCACCCACTAGGTGCTGCTCCTCTACTCCTCTCTTCACACCTCCCCACCCAGTAGGTGCTGCTCCTCTCTCCTTACCTCCCCAGCCCACTAGTTGGTTCTTCCCCTCTCACTTCACACATTCTCTCTCCATCTTTTGTGTACTTTCTTCTCCTTCCCTTCAGCCAACGGCAAATACTGAAATGTAATGAATAAATCACTGGTTCTCCACTTTGGCCTGTGACCCTGTTTTTAGGTCTACTTCAAGTTGCATTTTGTGTTACTAATTCCACACACATTGTTCTAATCTAATCAGCATCCACCTGTAATGTCACTGTCCCTCAGCAGTTTGCCAGTTTCCACCCAACATTAGGCTGTCTGTTCTTACCTATAGACATTTGAATGATTATTTCTATTTAAAAAATATTTCTTAAATATATATTTTTTGTAATTAATTTCATCAAATATCAGTAAAACTTTTAAATCAGTGTTTTCCCGCTCGTAACCCCATTATGCAAATTAGGCCAGCCCACCTGGGGACCCCACCCAGGTGTAGGGTAGAGGAAGCCCCCAGCTGCCCCAGGGCTCACCCTGTGCTCTGTCTGTCCTCAGCTGACTCAGGAGCAGTACATCCTGGCCTCACCCTGTGCTCTGTCTGTCCTCAGCTGACTCAGGAGCAGTATATCCTGGCCTCACCCTGTGCTCTATCTGTCCTCAGCTGACTCAGGAGCAGTACATCCTGGCGGCACAGCCCAGCACGCTGCAGCAGAGGGGGACATCGGTGTGTGGCGCGCCGGTCTACCCAAACGTGGGCATCTACGGCTGGAGGAAGCGCTGCCTCTACTTTTTCATCCTGCTGCTCCTGGTCACTATGATCGTCAACCTGGCCCTCACCATCTGGATCCTCAAGGTTATGAACTTCACCCCGGTAGGAAGCCCAGGCTCTGTGCGTTTCTGGGTGTGTATGTTAGTGTGGGTGTGTGCGTTTGTGGATGTGCGTTCAGGGGTGTGTGTCTGTGTGTGTGTTTGTCTGTGTGTGTGTATGTATGTGAGGTTTGTGTGTTTGTGTGTATGTAATTTAGTCTGTATGTTTTTGTAAGGTCTGTGTGTGTGTGCGTTTGTGTACGTTTGTATGTGTTTGTGTGTGAGGTTTGTGTGTTTCTGAGGTGTGTGTATGTGTTGGTATGTGTGTGTGTGGGAATGAGGTCTGTTTGTGCGTGTGTGTGGGGGGGAGGGTGTTTGTGTGTGTGTATGTGTTTTAGGTTTGTGTGTGTGTGTGTGTGAGGTCTGTGTGTGTGTGTGTGTGAGTGAGGTCTGTGGGTGTCTGTGTGAGGTCTATGTGTGTGAAGTCTTTCTGTGTGTAGGTATGCGTGTGTGTGTGTGTGTGTGTGTGTGTGTGTGTGTGTGTGTGTGTGTGTGTGTGTGTGTGTGTGTGTGTGTGTGTGTGTGTGTGTGTGTGTGTGTGTGTGTGTGTGTGTGTGTGTGTGTGTGTGAGATGTGTCAGGGTGTGAAATTGAAGCAGCCTGAATATGTTGGCTTCTACGATGACATTCTAAAGATGACATCCCATGTTATGAAGACATCAATGACATAGGGCCCTATCTTGCATCCAGCACAATTTAGTTACAACACTGACGCATCTGTCTTTGCAACTGGCGCGGAGCGTTCTTTTCCCTCCACAGGCATGCGTCGCTAAATTAGGGAATGATCTTGCGCCCCAAGGGGGGGTTCAGCAAAAGGAGGAGGTGTGTTCTGGCGCAAGCATTCCCTGGTACTATTTTGCAGTTTCAGCAAACACTTCCGCCACAAACCAGGAAATACCTGGTTCAAAGTCAGTGGCGCGTTGTTCAGATGCTATTTTAAGGGCGCATGCATAATGTTTCTTTGCTTCTCTCATCTACCTAGCCACACATTCTTGGTAAATTATTTGGGAAAGGACAGCTGTTACATCGGTAATAAGTTGTACTTTTAAATCAATGCATCTGCACACACCCATTTTCTTAACACAGACATCTTGTACAAGCCCATAACTTTGTTTTACCATGAGTGAGTGTTAAAAAGAATGAATGAATGTGGGCACGCCTGTGTAAAATAATTAATGAATGCGGGTGTGCGTGTGTGCAATGTGCATCCATCTGTTTAAACACACACAAACTAAACAAGTAACGAATAATGCAGTCCATGGCAATGTACATTAACGGGGGACACATGCATTTGCCAAAATTTATTTGAGAACATAAACTGAGCATTTGAAGTTAAAAATTCATGTGGTCATGCATCTGTCTCATCGGAGACTGCAAAAGCGCTGTCAAAATATAAACTCATCAGATACAAATGCGCTCATGGCTCTTAAAGGGGATGGCACTCTCATTGGTTTATTGCACGTTACGCCCAAACCACACCTACGGGTAATTAAGTTACTTCAGGGCAACCCTTTTTTTGATTTGCGTCGTGCGCAAGACTCATTTATCCGCAGGTAAAATAGCAACATCGCCATAGAACCGCCCACAAAGCTACGTGCGTTTGGCGCTTCTCACTTGCGTTTCAGACTGTTAAAATAGGGCCTATATTCTGTATGTGCATGTGTTGGCACACAATGCCCACTCCTGCATGACACACGTGTATCTTAGCACAACGTAGCGTGGCCGTTTGTAGTGGAAACATTTTGGCAATTTGTATTTCATGTTTTACTCTTTTTGCACAGCCCCTTCATGGAATTGTTCGTTGCTTCTCAATAAAACTCAATATTCCATAAGGCCTTGCGGTTATGGAAAAGGCACTGTGATCATATATATGCTAATGAGGCAGGATTTAGTGATCTCAGTGACTGTTTGTAGCAGGCTTGTGTCGTTGTATCCAGGGATGAATCCATCCACCAGACTCTGCCCTTCAGCAAGCGCCTCGAAAGACATGAAAGAACAGGGCTCGCAGCAGCAGGAAACAAACAGTGTGGAAGTCAGTCAGAAACAGGGACAGACAGAGCAGCAATGAATAGAATATAGATAGGGAGCTGTTCACAACCTTGCCTCTCAATTTGTCTTTAGTGCCTGGGCGTGTCCTGTGTCCCTATAGGTGTCCCTTTGATTCCAGGTGATAGACTCATCCCAAATTCCTTGGTTTGTGTACATGCTGTATGGTACCCCAATGGGGGCTCCCTCCAGCCCTGCAGCTATTAAGCTAACCCCCTCAAAGTGATGTCAGAGAGAGACATTCGTTCTCCAAAGAGCTTTTATAACCTCATGTTCCAAGGTGTACTCAGAGAGAAGGGACAGATTTCTCTTCCATGTCGTGAGGTGCAGCTCAAAGTGGTCGTCAAGGAGGGACGAGCTCAGAGGAAAGGAGACGCGGTCGTGGTAGGAGATCAGGGACACGTTATATTGCTGGTTGGAACGCGGCATGATCACGGCTCTGAAGTAAAGCTGCTGTTGAAATGTCCTTCTTTGTGGAATAGGCAGAGAATAAGATGTTTTCACATCAAAGAATGATGACATTGATTGGCCCTTCTCCTGTCACGCAGCGTATCTCATGCTTAAAAGATGGTTTCTCCTCACAAAGCATCAACCAATTTTACCACCCATTACAGAATGGTTTCCGAAGAAAGATAACTGGGGCTGTAATGCACCGTCTGTTCTGCTGTCACATTCAAATGAATGGGATACTTCCATTTATTGCATAAATGTGCATAATATTAGATTGTTTTTGTGTGTGTGTGTGTGTGTGTGTGTGTGTGTGTGTCTGTGTGTGTGTGTGTGTGTGTGTTTCTGTTTGTGGTGTGTGCGTGTGTTTGCATGCCTACACGTATGGGTACATCCTTGTGTTGCTGTGCTTTGACTGGGTGCATGCTACTCTTTATAAGAAGCGTTTGCGTTGCATGTTTCCGCGTAACAGACTGAAGGAGAGAGATCTGTAGACAGGGAGGGAGGGTGAGATGGACAGAAGCAGAGTGAAATCAAGATTCCTTTTGGATTCAACTGCAATTCAATTCAATTTTACTGATCAGTAACTATTCCACATGTTTTATACCACTCTGCTGTTGGATGTAGGTGTGTGCATCTATGTTTGTGTGTGTGTGTGTGTGTGTGTGTGTGTGTGTGTGTGTGTGTGTGTGTGTGTGTGTGTGTGTGTGTGTGTGTGTGTGTGTGTGTGTGTGTGTGTGTGTGTGTGTGTGTATGACCCCATGTTCTCCAGGCTGTTTGAACCACAGTTACACAGGGTTGTGACTGTGAACCCCCCCCCCCCCCCCACAGTAAAGCCTCCCAAAAGTGGACCCCCAGAGTGGACCCCCTTGGTGAGGTGGCGTGAGCCACAGATCTCCATATCTCAGCCGATTTGTTATGAAACGAGTGGTAATCAAACCAAGGCATGCTGAGTCCGTCATGGGGAATCAGGGGTTAGGTGAAGCTCTGAGTCACCGGGGCAAAAGTGTATGTCCAGGAGAACCTATGAGAGGATGAGCCCACTGCCTAGTGACACAAGGTGGCTCTATAATAATTCCACAAACGGCACGTTTGTGTCCATGGCAATCTTTGAATCTGACGAGTTGATATTTTGACAGCGCATCTGCAGTCTCCGATGAGACAGATTCACATGAATTTCATGTGAATTTCAGTTTATGGCCAAATAATATGGCGTAATTCACACATGGAATAAGGTTTTCTTCCACAACTTCAGAAATACTGAGCCATCAAATAAATTTCGGCAAAGAAAACGTCTATGATATAGCATAATATATGCAGTAACTGTGGTTCTATTTAATGATATACGCAATACATTATAAACATTGTTTCTTATCAGTATTGTATGCATTATCCTTATCGACTTGTGTTCCTAATATGCATGTGTCCCCCGGTTATGATATACATTGCCTATAGGACTGCTATTTATGCAGTTACCAGAATTAAGTTTGCGTACTGTTTTAATTCAGATGGTACGCACAGCACGTGTGCATGTGCAATACAGCATTCTAATTCAAAGTCTACTTGAGTAAAAGTAACATACACACTTGAACAAAACGATACGTGCATGTTACATGATCTCGCGGTAAAACAATGTTTTCTCACGATCAATCCTAAAAGTTATGGGCATGTACACGATGTCTGTGTCAAGAAAATATGTGTTTGCTGCGCGGTGTTTGCAGATGCATTGATTGGCTGAAAACGAGGGAGGCAACTGATTGGCTACAGAGAGTTCCTTGTTGAAAAAAATGCATTTGTGAATCTAGCGACGTCAGTGCCGTGTTCCAATACCCGTACTTCCATGAGTATACTTAAAGGAAGTACACTTTCTGCACTATCCGTACTCACTTGAGTACACTATTTTTTCAGATGTGAGTGCTGTTCCAAATCGAGTACTCTGTGCTGCACTTAGCGGAAATGACGATTGCGACAGCCGCAGCTGCAGGCGCTGTCACTTCGGTTTCCATTATTTTTTCGAGTTGAGCGCTCAGCCTGGCTCCGCCTCTTCCGCTACGTAGCTAAGATGACTGCCGTTGAGTACGGAGAGTGTCCTTCGATTCCACACTTCACGATTAGCCCGTTTTGAGTACGACATCCGGGTAACTTGAAAGAGTACTTCTTCCCGCCAAATTTCTGTTTTACTAATCGTTACTGTGTAACTCATACTATCCGCCACTGACTAACACCTATATGAAAGCATCGATAAAGTAGCATGCCATAGGACATTTAAGTAAATGCGTTTCATAACTCGCACACGCTAAATCTGTTAAAGCAGTAAATCACAGGTACGCTCTACTAAAGCGCGCATGGATTTAACACGCGCCTGCACTACGCTATTTTATTAATCGCACAGCGCCATGGACGGAATGCATTCACTTGAGGAAATTCATTCGGCTCTGTTTTTCTCAATTAACAAGTTAATTATCTCAGAATTCTGAGTATACGTTGTATATAAATGTAACAACATCCAAATACATTTATCAAAGAAAAGCAAATCATATAGAATATATTATAGCATATTTCTGATTTATATTACGTTTATTTAAAACAAGGCACATTTGTTTGTGGATCAGAAATGTGTTTGTGAAACTGATTTTTGTTTATTTATTTTACATTTATACATACCGATATCCATTTGTGTGTGCATTGAAATGTATTTGTGAGAAGAGAGTAATTTATATATAAATCACAAAATACATTTGTGAATCCTTCCCTGCACATTCATTTTTAATGAGACTGTTCTGACCCCATAAATATAGGGCCCTATAGGAGCGTGAAATGAGCGAGGCTGTTAGCATCGTTCACTTCATGTCTTTGACCTTGTTTCTCCATTAGTGTTTTTGATGTGTAGTTTACGCCAATGGGGATGCATCACGATAGGTTCCTGTTCCTGTGAGATGTTCTAACTAGAGAAGAGATGTATCCTAGTAGTTCTCAGAGAACTCATTTCCATGTTAGCCCCATCCCATGCCCATCCCACTGACATACAGCTCAGGGGCTGTCATAGCATCAGTCCTTTGTTTGGTCTTCATCCCACAGATGAGGAAATCTTAATCTTTCATCTTAAACGGCAAACATTCCCAGAAGTTACCTGTTATGTTCGTACCCAAAATAACTGCTCATCATGGAAACTATATACACTTTGTACGCCAGCGTTAGCTTCACAGTATCTGAAGCAAAACCATCCAAATACTGGTTCAGTCAGAGAAACAGGCACAAGGAAAGAAACAGAGAGGGACAAACAGGCAGCGTTGACAGAAAGACAGACACGTAACTTTAACAGAAGGCAAGATAAAGAGAGGCAAATATAAAGAGGCAAGACTTTTTCATGTATTACGATTGTACTTTAAAGGGCTTTAAAGGGCCATTTTTTTTTGAAAAAGCTCATACTCGAACAAATATGAGAGGTCGAGAAGGACTTCAGTTGAATGATCAAGGCGTTATTGTAATTGCACTGGGTAACAACAGAACCTGAGATGGTTTGCAAAGAAGT
Source organism: Melanogrammus aeglefinus (assembly GCA_900291075.1). NCBI lineage: Eukaryota > Metazoa > Chordata > Actinopteri > Gadiformes > Gadidae > Melanogrammus > Melanogrammus aeglefinus. Next base: position 24,143 of record OLKM01001418.1, on the reverse strand, counting down.
CGCGAGCGGCTCCAGACCCCTGCATTATATTCCTACTTGTGTGACGTCCCCTTGGTGTCCTTGGCCAATCACAATACTCTAAACTACGGGCCCCCCCCCGTTCTCCATTAACATTTATCTTCCCGCCCACGGTGACCACAGTACATTCTATACAGTAATTCCCCAATAACTACGTACAAAAGGGTTACATATTAAACATTATAGTTACATGAAGTTACAGATGTACACATTAGTTATATGAAGTGAGGTCTTTGATTAAGATCCATTCATCGCCTTGTTTATTAACCTGATCTTAAACCGCCATGACCTATCACATGTGTTAAAAAGATGAGCCCTGTAAAACCAATATTCATTCAACAGTAAAACATGCATAGTTATCAATACCACTTTATTTGTCTGTGGCATATACAGTCATAATCATAAAGCTGGTAGTGTCTGACTTTAATAGGAGTATGGACTAGGTTAACTAACTTCAACTTCTGAGTGGAGTCAGTGATCCCACAGAATAAGTATTCCGAAACCATAAGGTGGGGAAACCACAGGATGGCATCTCCTCATCAAAGCTCTACCCGTCCTCCCCCCTCACCGTGACGTGAGCCAGACATCTTTCATGGGCCACTTATACGTTAATGAGGCAATCGGGGGGTTCATCGTTTGGCAACTGGAAAATTGTGTGAATGAGGGACACATGTAAATGTCCCTCAGAATGCAGGCATTTGTTGACCCCGGAAAGCCAGGTAATAGGTAATATCAATTCAGCTTTTAACATTTGGCTCCATTGTAACATTATTTTCCCTCTATTCTTGTATATTTTATACTTAAAGTTAACCTTACTTATACTTATACTTATTATCTAAGTGAACTGAGAAATAGACTGATATCATTTACTACAGAGGGATATCTGTCGAGTGGTAGCCAGTCACCCTAGGACCCTCAGAGGTGTCTTAAATGACACAGGGACAGGGCGCGGAACAGGGCCCGGAACTGTTGACTCAGTTTCTCTCTACCATTATTCCAACAATTTGGCTGAGAAGCCTCCATTATTTTCCACCATACCATCAACATAACATAAAGTCCTCTAACAACTCCCAGCAACAATCGGACTATTAGAAAAAAGGGGCTTCCTTCCTATGATGGTAAGGAGGGCTGTGATTGATTCTGCTGAGGAAGAACAAACAAAAATCTAAAAATAACCCTTCAAATGAAGCCATCTTCTGTTAATATGTAGTGCTAATCCAGACAAACAGTACAACAATGAGATACCTCAAAGATCTTGAGGCAGTAGCCAGAAAGGAGATGGACAGGAGACAGTGAGACAGGAGACAGACAGACAGGAGACAATAGCCAGACAGATAGCAGACAGTAGGCAGACAAGCAGGAGACAGACAGGAGACAGACAGTAGGCAGACAAACAGGAGAGAGACGGACAGGAAACAGACAGACAGAAAGGAGGCATTGAGGAAACAGACAGGAGACATACAGAGAGGAGACAGACACACTAGGCAGACAGACAAGAGAACCATAAAAGAGGCAGATGGGAGACAGACAGGAGACAGACAGACAGACAGTATGCAGATAGGGGACAGACAGGAGACAGACAAGTGGTAGACAGTAGACAGGCAGTAGGCAGATAGACAGGAGACAGACAGGAGGCAGACAGACAGGAGGCAGACAAACAGGAGACAGACAATTAGCCGACAGGAGGCAGACAGACAGGTAGACAAGAAGTAATAAGCCAAGGGGCGTCCAATCAGAGGCTATCCCATGACTGTGATGGGAGGAGGTTACCAGGGTTTAGAAAAAGGTGTTTCTGACAATCCACGGAATTAACTTTTTTTTGCATGAGCGCACACAATCGAAAATACTATTAGCCCTACATCCTCCTCACATAGTGCGGCTCTGCAGGTATAAATAGATTTCCACTTCCTGGTTTAGAGCACACTAACAATGGTTCATTGTTTCCCGTGGTAATACGGTCATCTATAGCCCTGTTTTTATTGTCATGGTGAAGACATTCATTATAATGTCGCAGAACGTTTTCAGGCTCCTGCAGAATACGTTTTACTGTTAAGTGTTCTGCCTTTAAATGATTTGCTAAGGCCTTCAGGGATGGGTTGTAATTAAACACTGACAGCATCAATCACCCTGGCTTTGCTGTTCACTGGGGGAAATGGTTCCAGCGCTTATTTGGGGCTGTATTTTTGAGTGGTAAAACAATGTGACTGGATATTGGATGACACTGAATGAAGCCATATTATATAATGTATATATTTGGTTTAAAATCAATATTTACTTATTTAATCATTCAACCTGTGTGGTGTATGTATATGTCATATTCATTTTTGTATTGAATATATATTAGAAATTATGAAATAACGTAATCTGAGCATTTTCAGGTTTGGAAAGATGTTGTCCATACAAAACGGTAAAGCAAGGATGTAGTTTAAAAAAAAACTTTCGAACAGTAATCTTACTGTAATTTTCTAATGAGCACCCTTGTGTGGTTCAATATCATTCTTATTTGATTGCAATTCAATTTGCTTCTGCCCAAATATGTTAATATCAAATGAGAACTGTTTTACATGAGTGGTTAAAGGGTTAAAAGCACTCTTTATTTCTGGGTGTCCTTCTTTTAATACATTTTTCATTCAATTATTTAACTTTCATTAACTTGGGCAGTGTTACTTTTGATTTTTTTAAAATAAAGTGTATTTATTTATAGGATAGCCTAGTGTTTAGTTGATTAAGGTTTAGGACTAGAAAACTTTTTCCAATGTGTTTCAATAAAAAGCTACTTTGGTAATGAATAAATTAGGCTATGTCGCTAATCATCATGAATCCTCATCATCTCCCCTGAAACAGGTCCAACAACAGCGTGACACAAGTAAAGTAAGGGATGCGTTGTGTACGTGATCTATGGTCGCTACAGAGGACCTGGGGGGTATTTCATCAAAGTCGCTAACGAAGGTGGCGCTTAGTTGATTAAGCCCAGTTAGAACTTAAGGGCTCTTTATGTTCCACGTTCACACGCAACGCAAGGGGTTACGGACCCCTTAGTGCTTGCGGAACGCTCTTTGGTCCACGCAAGGCAGGACGTGGCGGCTCCCCAAAAATCGTAACCTTACGACGAGGCCAAGGCTGTGATTGGTCTGTCTTACTCAAGGTTCACGACTGCGTTGTAGCGTCTCTGCGTGGTCCATTGCTTTCGGGGAACGTGGACCATCTAATCAGCCTTAAGCCGCTATCCACTTGAGGCTTAAGCCAATTCATCAACCCAGTTCAGTCCACGCCTTGCTCAGTTTAGGTTCAAAACAGGCTAATGTCTATCGTGGATTTATGCGCAGCGTCGCCCAGAATATACAACCAGCCCAGACCGGATCAAAGTCGCGAAAAGGACTAAGCTTGATCTTTTCAAGGCGAACAGAAGGCTGCTTGTGGAGGTCTATGAGGGCACAAGCAGTATAATCACTCAAAAAGGGAGCACCGTAACCATTAATAAAAAAGAGGGAGACCGCCCTGGATCTGTTGAAGGCATAGTAAGTATTAACGTAACATATTTTTAAATTAATATTGAACATGGCTTGAGATCAGGGAGATAGTCTCAACCCGGTGACATGTCGGACTTGCACCGGTCGTCCTGGTTTCAATCCCCCCGCACAGGCCCGCCGCTTCCTATACGCAGGGTATGCGATGCAGTGGCAGCACAAGGACCTGGAGTGGAGGGACACCAAAAATTAAGGTTTGTAAAAAAAATTAAAACACACACAATTAATTAACATTATGTGAATTAAAAATATATATAATTAGTTATGAAGAAGGCCAAACACTCAATTTTGGCAAATTAGATGTCTTTTACTAATATAATACTGTATAAAGAGGCTCTAACACCAGAAAAAGCCCCCCCCCCCCCCCCCGCTCTCGTAGGGCACCGAAACGGCCAGCAGCGGCCCCTGCCCACGCAATTAGTAATTTAGGAAGGATAACTGGAGAAATCAAAGAACTTTTCAAGCCACTTGTTTTCATTTCATTGAAGAGATATGCCTAGAAAATCAGAAAACAATATTCTAAATTGACCATCCATAGTATCTATCTCAACAGAAATGGTCTCGGCTCCCTGCCCAGAAACTCAACTAAATGGAATTTATGTTGATGACAATTTCTCATGCAGCAGTGTCTTTGTCATTCTGACAAAGACTTCACCATCAGTAACATCAGTATTAACATGAACTTTACCATGGATTTTTTCAAGGGTTTTAGGGAAATTGTAAGACAATATTTATTATATAAAAAAATAAATTGTTAGGCCTACTTTCTCTGAAATAAAGAGGATTACCAAAATAAATCACGCAAGATTCTATGACAAACACAAGACGAAAACTCGGGCCGCCCGACACAGCGGCCAGCGCTATACCACTCACCCAGCTGATGGTTTACGATTGCAGTAGATTACATTATATTTGTACAAAAATGTGTAGAGAAAAATATCCACAATAACAATAGATAGCAATAATTTAATGATTTTATTTGCATTATTTAATCTTAGACGTTTAGGGAAAATATAGGCTGTTTTCTTCTTCATATAGGCCTACAGTATGTACATTTATGACAAACTCATGAGGACTAGGCTTGGGCGAAACTTCTGATGGTGTTCATTTGTTTCCGACAGATGGACTTCTGCTGAATCACCGATCAAGTAAGCTTGAACACCAGGTTAGTTGGTCTGATAAATTGCTATGATTACTTAGGCGGAGATTTCCCTAAGTCACGTTAATGGAAACGGAACTCTAACTGAACTAGCGAGGCTAAGCAAAACAAGCCCAGCTTTGCCTTAGGCTTGGTTGATGGAATACTCCTCTGGTTGAGGTTTAAGCGTTTGTATTAGCGATTGTATGCCAAACCCTAAATTATTCACTTTCATCTGAATCTTTCCTCAACGATCCGCTAGCTGCCCCCCACAATGAGCAGGAAAAAGCGTCTCTGCAGGCAGCCTATGCTCGCAAGATTACACACGAAAACAAAATGGTAATACCAACCACTCCAAACACAAAATAAATCGTGTATTCCAACCAATCACTGACATGGGGTGGGTGTTTTGGGATTTTGCGCTGCGTTTGATAGTTTTTACTGGATGCACGAAACGCAGAATGGAGGGGCTCTCAGGCTCTCGGGTTTGTTTGGGATCTTCCTTCAAATACCAACAGAAGTGACTTCACCCAACATCGCAGATACAACCTTTAATCACCAGCAGACTGAGCCAGCCAATGAGCTACGCTGAGGTGACAGATGTGATTGACGGTGGTGTGCGTCTCGTTTCCTCCAAGCAACAAGGAATGTGTTGCATGAGTCTCCTTTGTGAATGTCCAGTGGGGTGGTCCACAAAGCCGGTTTTATCACATAACCGGGTAAGTTAACCCAGGGTTTGCGGTAACCCTAGATTTTCCGTTCCAAAAGGAACACGATATGTTAGTTGCTATAGAAACATATGCTCTGAATCAAACCTGGTCGGAGCAGGTTTTGCGCAGGTTAAGTTTGAAACATAACCCGGTTTTGGGTATTTAAACCCGCGTTCACCGCAGATTTCATGTGGCATGCCCTTTTGATGAGAAAACTGCTGATATCGGAGCGCAAATTATACGTGCAATCCACGGGAGCGATTAATAAGACCATGGCTCGAAATCTTGGCATATTGGATGACTTTTTGCTGGAGAGATATAGGTTTTCGCGCAATCTTTCATATATTTAAATAGCCTTCTCCAGCCTTACATAGCCAACACTACCAATCGAGGACCTGTCCTCAGTTCACTCCGGACTATTTGCGTAGCCCTCCGTTTTTTGCAAATGGTAGTTTTATCTAGGCTATAATGTTGGAGATGCTGAGCACATCTCAGTCCTTTCAGATGACCCATCCAAGATTTTTATCGGCCTCCTATCATACAAAGAGCAATATTGTCTGAGTACTATGCCGAGAGGCACTTACAACATAAAGTATAAAATAGTCTTAACGGACTTACATCCACCGGAGAATATTCGATCGTAGCCGGCGGCTTCATTACAAGCACTAATCCATCTTGATCTGTGAAGTTGATGAATTTTCACTTTTTGGTTTTCTATCCGGTTACCATACAACATGTCTTTTTAGGTTTGGCGTGGACACGCACAACCCTGTGTTAACCAACCCCGAGTTGATTGAACTAAAGCATAACCGCTGCTGTGGAACCGAAAACTCTGGGTTAGTCGGCACAGGGTCAATCAACCTAGAGTTCAGCGTTAACTCAGTGTTTGTTAAACCTCCGTTCGTGGAACACCCCACTGATTTGTACATGTGTGTGTTTGTTTGTGTGTGTTCTTCAAACCTCAGCTTTTTAATACTCCTACACCCTCAGCCACACACACACACCACAATCTCGCACAAAAACTACACACACACATGCACACTTTCTCATTTTTCTCAATTTATCGTGTAAAGTTGCTGACCTCAGATATTCTGTAGTCTAGCGTGAAGTATAATCTCTCTCTCACTCACTGACACACACACACACACACACACACACACACACACCAACACACACACACACACACACACACACACACACACACACACACACACACACACACACACACACACACACACACACACACACACACACAGACCCCACATACAAACAAAAAAATTACGTCATCATACATCAGCAGGAGAATGCTGACACACCGGCTGTTAACGTCCTCCCACACACACTCTGTCTAACTCTCACTCTTCCCCTGTCTCACTCTCAATCTGCTCAGCGGCTGACTGAAATCGTCTCATTATTTCTTCAGTCTACCCTATCGCTCCTCGTGACATCATGTCTTTTGGATTGCTCCTGGTGAAATTATGCCTTCTGGATTTCTCCTGGTGACTTCATGTCTTCTGGATCGCTCCTGGTGACATCTTGTCTTCTGGATCGCTCCTGGTGACATGATGTCTTCTGGATCGTTCCTCTCGACAAGCCTTCTGGACCGTTATGTCACCATTCTGACTCAAGTCAGTCAGTCAGTAGGCAGGCAGTCAGCCATTAGTCAGCCAGTTTTCAGTCATCCAGTAGTCAGTCAGTGGTCAGCTAGTATTCAGCCAGTATTCAGTCATCCAGTAGTCAGTCAGCAAGTAGACAGCCAGTATTCAAACATCCAGGAATCATTCAGTAGTCAGTCAGCCAGTAGTCAGCCAGACAGACTACTGACTAGAGACTTCAGAGGAGAGAGACATGGAGACTTCAGAGGAGTTTGTGTTCATTTGCATGGGTTTAGTGGAGAGAGAGGAGAGAGAGAGAGAGAGAGAGAGAGAGAGAGAGAGAGAGAGAGGAGAGAGAGAGAGAGAGAGAGAGAGAGAGAGAGAGAGAGAGAGAGAGAGAGAGAGAGAGAGAGAGAGACCTTCACATTGGGCCTCCATACTTCTTTCTCAGACTACAAGGGGCTTTGAATGTGCACTTGGTACCAAAAGAAAGACCTGTGAGATGGTTACACAACTAATCAACATGGAGGCCATTGGGTCGAAGTGTAGAAATGAACACAGCAGGAATGGAGGGGTTTATTTCTGGATGGACTCACAAGAAGTATGGAAGGTTTGGGAAGTAGGAGGCACCGGGGCTGACTGGACGCCAGCAGGATATACTCCTCTTAGTCTCGTCTGCCTAGTCAGTTTAGTGAAGAAACATGAAATATTTACCATGTTCTTGTTGCTCTGCAGCCAGCACCCTCTCAGCATATATAATTAGCGTTGGCACTAAACCCATGGAGTGGAAAACATTGATTTCAAAGACATTCGACACAATAGCTAATCTGCTGAGGCACAAAGGAGGCCTGACACAGGCTTTGGTCTTGTAGCGTAAATGGCGGGGTGGCGTGTACGGACCGCTGACATGTCCCACTGTCTGGAACTGGGCTCAAAGAAACCACCACTCTGACACATGTGTAAATACACGCAGACACACACATACCAAGGCACACACACACACACACACCCGGGCACAAACACAACCCAGGCACACAAGCACCAAGGCACACACATGCACCCAGGCACACACACGCAGACACACACACCACACGCAGGCACACACACAAACCCAGGCACACACACACACCCAGGCATGCACACACCCAGGAACACAGACCTAAAAATACATACACACACACCCAGGCAGGCAAACACGCAGGCACACACAAACCCACCCACCCAGGCAGGCACAAACAACGGCACAAACAAACATAAACACCCAGGCACACACACCCAGGCACGCACACCTAAGAACACAGACCCAGGCACACAATCATCCAGGCACGCACACCTAAGAACACACACACAGACCCAGGCACACACACACACATGCACACACAAACACACACACCCAGACATGAACACACGCAGGTACACACAAACACACACCCAGACACACACAAATCAAGGAACACACACACACACACACACACACACCACACCACACACCACACACACACACACACACACACACACACACACACACACACACAAAGGGAGGTCACACAAATTGTACAACGAAGTTGATGCAAAACAGAAATATCTACCCTGATCTTGAACTTATTTTTTATTGCTGTTTTATGGTTTTGGCGCCTCTACGCCCTCATGTAACTTCCTGTCGGCGGACATCTCCCCCCTTTTCTCCTCTCCTCTCCTCCCTCCTCTCCTCTCTAAACTTTCCTTATATTGCTCCTCACCTCTCTCCCCTCCTCTCACAACTTTCCGAATGTCTCCTCTCTTGTCCTCTCTCCTTTCCTCCCCTACACTCTCTCGTCTCCTCTCCTACTCACTTCTTTCCTCTCCTACGCTCTCTCATCTCCTCTCAAGTATCCTTTCCTTCCTCTCTACTCTCTTCTCTCATCACCTTTCCTACCCTCTAATTTCCCCTCTCTTGAAAACTCTATCTACTCTCCTGTCATCCCCTCCTACCCCCTCCACTGCTCTTCTAAACCTCCTCTTCTACCATCGCCTCTCCTGCCCTCTTCTGAATCCTCAATGAAAGAACTGGAGCGGAGATGCTAACCTTAATATAAAAGGACAATAATGAACACAGGTTATTATGGTTGAACTTCTGTTGCTGTGGTCTCCATCACATTACCTCTTCCTCTCTGTGGTCCTCACTCTTCCTGCTTGCCCCTCCATCCTCCTCCCTGATGCTCTTTCTTGAGCGATAGAAGAAGAGCGAGACCTTGGGTTGATTCATTGAATGCGCCCTGCCACGTTCCCTGTTGTCTTTGTCTGCCTTTCATCTCTCCTGCGGCTCCTGTGGGCGCACTTTCCCCCCTTCCAATTTCCCCTCTCATTACCCCGCCCAGGCGCGAGGGTTCCAGCCCCCTGGCCCCGGGGACCCCATCGTCTCGGGCTGAAGACGTCACTGGGGCGGTGAACATGGGTCCCGGGTGGGCTGACTTAAGGCTTAGTGGAAGTGATGCAATCTCAGACAACCGTTGTGTGTGTGTGAGGTGGGGGGATAGAGAAGACACTAGAACAGTGGATGACAGAGTGAGGGAGGGGGAGATAAATATGGGGGCTCGGGGGTCAGAGCAGAGGAAGAAAGAGCGGGAAGGAGCGGGAGTGGAAGGAGGACGCGGGGGGAGGAGGTGGAGACATTGTTGAAGTGTTGATGCGGTCATATTGCAGGTCCCTGTGGAACGTTTGCTGGCTGGAGATTATTACACAGCTTTTGATTTCAATTGGCTCTGAAGTCAATTTCCGCTCAGCACTTCCTTGCCCTGCAAACACACACACACACACACACACACACACACACACACACACACACACACACACACACACACACACACACACACAACACACACACACACACACACACACACACAACAAACACGTACACACATACACACACGCACATACACACGCACACTTATGTACACACATATACACACACACACATCTCCCCAGGTATATAATTGCTCATCAGTAGCATATTATACCATGAAATATTTTCTATAGTGATTGAGATTCTGGGTTTAAAGGTGGCAACAGAGGCCTGTAGTGAAATCAGCTAGCAATTGGAGGAAACCACATATTGCAGTAGAAACAAGCAAGTCTCGAAGCAGTGAGACAGGGCACTATCAACTCTGTATAATCAAACAAATACTTAATTGTGTATTTGTGTGTGTGTGTATGGAAGTAAATCTGTGCCATCGGATTTTGAAAATAAAAAGCCATTGAATTCTAAGCACTGAATATTTATGTCTAAATGTAACTCTCTACATTTTTCATCAAATCATTTTCACCTTCATATTTAAAGTTTACAATTTCTAAATCAAATATTCAACGTTAAAAAATGAAACTTAAATATTTTCAACGTCCCCTAATTCAACATTCCAGAGTCACCTGCGTAATTTAATGTATGAAATTCTGTTTTAACATCGGGGGCCAAAGGAAGAGCAATCCATCCTAGAAGCTAGATTGCGGTCAAGCAAGTAGAGCGGGAATAAGAGCGTCACTCGCTGGTTCTTTCTTTCTTGTAAATTCTAAACAGCATTTTACACAGTAGCCTATAATAGGAAATGCTCAAAGGTCAATCAACGTCATTAAACACTGAATGTAGCTTTTTATGGGGAGAGAAGCAAAAGAAGAAGCAAAAGGGTCGATTGCTTTAGTCAGAACATCTTGAGGCCTTCTGGGGAGCTCATCTCAAAATCAGAAGAACCAGCAAATGCATGACGAATAATTATCTTTATAAAACAATTAACCCCAAATACCACACAATTAAGAGATAACACAAGCTTAGATAGGGCGAGCATGTCCTCAACATGGCTCGCCCCAAGGTGGAACCCGTTATGCCACTAAGACCGCAGCAGATCGCTGATCCAACATAAGGTTCTTTCCGAGGCAACATCTACAATTTTTCCGCCAGAAATGAACTGAATAAACACACCAAAGAGCACACCAAATGTTGCAAACGGCACCAACTTCAGGAAATATGTGCTTATCTAACAGAGAAATAAATAAAATACGTGGAGGCAGTTTTCCAAGGTTGTTTGGATGCCTGGGTGTATTTTTGACTTTCTTATATCTTTACCACAATTCATAAGCGCATTAAGTGGCATTGCACACCAACAGACACAGGGCCCACAAGCCATTTTAATGTGGGTGTTTATTAATGTGATAGGCAGCCACCAGGCATGCACCACAATAGTTCCTTTCGGAAGTATGGAGGATGACAGAAACACGTGTTGTATTAAACCCCAGCTAGAATGCACTTACACTCCAAGACATATTCAGGTCTGGGCCTGAACATCCAGTTTTCTTTGTCTTAAATGACATTTGGAAGCATCCTAATGTTAGAGGGACATTTGAAGATATCTAATGTGTGGTTTCCCCCACTTAAGTGCACGATTCTATGTTATTTAAATGATACACAGATGCGGAAATGGTTAAAGCATCCTTCATAAACTAAAACCCATTAATCAATACTATTCCTTGTCTTAAATTTATGATAAGCAATATATTGTGGGACTGATAGGATAAATGCCCCTGGGGTATCAAATTCCTTTATCAGTGCAAAAGTTGCGGTCCTCTTCTGGTCTTGTTAAAGCGGAGAGGATGACAGTTATTTTCAGAGTGGGGTCTGCCGGGATTCCCCTTCATTTGTGGCCGCCCTTCCTTCCGGAACAGACGTAACTAGGGTGACCCAGATCCCAATTCACCAGAAAGTGGGACAAAGACTACGTTGTGTGCGCGGACAATGCGGGACAAAGTGGCAGCCCCGGTTTCACCTGAAAATGCGCACCACCGACACATCCGCGGCGCCGCCGGCCGTGGCGCCGGTGTTACGTGGAAAATGCGCACTAGGTCGACAACATCCGGGGGCGGGGGGGGGGGGTGGGTCGACCTGGTGACCTTCAGTAGAGGTTTGAATGCTAGTTAGTTCAGCTGCTGTTACCTTATCTGCGTTTAAATCTTGTTTGGGTTTTAGCAGGAACGTATGCATGGACTGGGAAGCCTCCTTTTGAGCAACCCATTGTTTGTGACTCGCATTTTCTGTCTCTTTTTACGTCGAATTCACCTCCATGTGAATTGGAAAATTGACTTATGCAAACTTCACGTAACATTTTACAAGACTCCCCTTCAACTGGTTTCACACAGGGATATATGGTTTCCCTGTCTTTGTTGTAGCTGCATTTCCTTTTAGTAGTTCGTACCGGTCGCGCTCTCCTCCATATCTCCTGCCGTTCTGATCTGATTGTTTCTTGTTGGTTTGCGTGCGTGTGCTAACAGGCGTTCCCAGTTTGATTGAACATGATCAAACAGCCCGCCCCTTCCGCCTGATGGACAGCCCCCACTGCTGTCTCCGCACACAGGTATTTGATAAATGCCAGATTATAAAACACCCATTTCCAAAAAAGGACCCGCCTCACACATTCATCTCCCCAATCTTCCCAAATTTATTCCATATCTGATGAATACGAGAGGCACGCAAGCAGAGGACAGAGCTGAGATCTGCTCAGATCGGAAAATAAAAAGGAGAAAAGCTAGAAGATGAGGAGAGGACTTGATGTGGACAGACTGACGAGCAGAAAAGGAGAGGATGATGGACTGACGGACAGACCGACGAGCAGAATAGGAGAGATGGATGGACTGACGGACAGACTTACGAGCAAAAAATGAGAGATGGATTGACTGACAGACTGCCTGATGAGCAGATAAGGAGAGATTGGACGGACTGATTGACAACCAAAAAAGGAGAGATGGATGGACTGATGGACAGACTGAAGAGCAGAAAAGGAGAGATGGGTAGACTGATGGACAGACAGACAGAATAGCATGTAGTAAGGATAGAAGGATAGATGGCCGAAGAGATAGAAGGACATAGATAGAAAGATGAGCAGATGAGATGGAGAAGGAAAAGGAGACAGACAAACTGGAAAGCAGAAAATAAGTCAGAAGATATATTTGCCAGACAGACAGCCAGACAGCCAGGTAAAAAGCTTGGGGCAGGTTCTCTGTGTATCTGTGTATCAGAGAGTCTCTTCCCTCAGGATCAGACAGTGTGTGATAACCTTAGTGGGAATCAGCCTTTCTCTTGCCAGGTCCCGAGATCAGCCTAATGTTTTCCGACCAATTAGAAATTATCCAATTACAAGAGTCAGGGTCGGTCTGACGTGGTACATGTAGGATGGTGTGCAGGTAAGAAGGTCCTCCTACTCTACTGCTGGTGAAGGTTTATGGAGGTGAAGATCTGACCGTCCACCAACCCCTGTACTTAGCAGGCCTGGTGAAGGCAAATCTCACTCAAGAAGCAATGCCAATGTATACATTCCTCAAAGATCGATGGTGGTCGATTAGACGACACCGAAGTTCACGCGGGGTTGGTCATCAGCCAAGCATGGCCAGCGTATTATGTCTTCAATCTCAGCGTTGACTAATGACTTTGTCGTGTTGAACGTACCAACAGAGCTTTTCCGTTTGTTGCAATTGAGCGCTGGAAGCTGTGAACTCGGATGAATCAATTCAGCGGGTGTCTGGAAACCAATTCACTCTTTTCCTCTCACTCCCTCCCTCCCACTGTTTCATCACACTTTATTTCTTTCTTCCTGACTCCCACCGCCCAATCTCTCCAGTGTCTGTCACATCCGCCTGGGGGGATTCCTCTGCCTGCATTCCTTCACTCCTCACTCCATCCCTCCATCCTTCAGCAAAGGTGCTTCCTTGGCCTCTTTCTCTTTGTCCCTCCCTCCCCTTTCCTCAAACCGCTTTTTTAAAATAGTTTTCTTAAGTAATTAATTTCCGGTCCACCATCATCCTTACTGCCATGCCCGCCATAACAGGGAATTCATTTCACTGCAAATGACAAATTATCCACAACTTAGTAACATAAATGGAGACTTTAAAAGGCAGGGGGAATTCCACTGCTACAAGGTCACATTATTTATTCCTGATGGTCACTGAAAAGTGTTGACTAAAGAGTTCTGCGAAGTTACAAATGTTGTGGGTGGGTTTTGACATTGATTGTGAGGATTTCCATAAGGAGCTTGATGTTTTTGGTTATACAATGGATAAGGAGCTTGCTAGACATTAAAGGATACATATTATACCACCAGGTGTGAGTGTGATTAGCCTTACAAGCTGTTTAGAAAATCTGCCCCATATGACATAACTAGTGGGCGTGTGTGTCATCCTAGGTCTGTGCTGGATAGATCAGTCTACCAGACTACCCAGTGGGCTGAAGTAAACGTTGCTCATCTAGATGAAGTTAAGCTTTCTCCTCAGTGAGAGGAGTTTCATTGGTTCTAATACAATACTAATTGGCAATAATTAGCCATTGTGGTCCTCATGTGATCAGAGTAGTGGTGGTCAGGTACCACCTCTCTGATAGGTGGGGCAAATGTGATGAGATGACGAATGGTTTCACACAGATTTAAACTATGTTTCCCCAAAACATAATTTAATGGATTTTAGTGAATGCAGGAAAGTAGCATACTTTGTTCATTCAGCGAATAGCGTGCGGATAGCAAGATTCAAGATCATCAAGATTTAATTTAGTTGCATCTAAACATCTGTTGATTGTTTCCCTGCTGGAAATGGGATGTGACAACCACTCTTGCTCTTTGCCAGACCAGGAATGCGTCCCCTTATGGACCCCTTCATTAGAGGGGTACTCGAGGAAAAGAGAGAGCATTGATTGCATCTGGGTGTCATTTATTCTAGGAAAGCAACAAGCCGACACCACTGCTTGAACCACTGCTTGAATACCGCCGGGCCATCTACTTCATGTCTATAGCTGGGTAAATCTTGTGTCCTCCTCGTGTATTTATTACAATAGGATACATTTTATACTGTGGGCCGCCCCAAGCTTTGTGTCTGCACATGCTGGAGAAGACCTCTTGACAATCCACCAATCCAACGAACAGGGTTGTAAGACCAACTAACTTTTTCTATGGGGAGTGTGGTTCAATATTAAAATGTTTATAATATAAAAACTACGATATATGTACAGCATATCATACCTTTGACATGTATATTGATTTAGACTATAGATATACTGTATGTATAAGGTTATAGGCCAAATTCGGTTCATATTCAGCCTCTGCAGGCCCACAACTAAAGAAATCATCTTGTTGTCTTTTTATATGTTTTATAAGGTAATTAGGCTATATTTAAAATATTATAACCATGTAGCCTTTATTTTCTTGCCATTATAAGTACACCCTTCCCCGTTACATCAATATAAATTCTTGTTATAACGAGCTCTGTATCTGACCACTGACCATCCTCTCGGAAATTCTATGAATACATTTCATATTGGCGGTATGGCACTATAACCCTATTTTCGCCTACCATCTTGAAGTTAATATAACATTTTTATTGCATCGAGGAGGTCTGGTGGTCTCCGTATATATATATATATATATATATATATATATATATATTATATATATATATATTATATATATATATATTATATATATATATATATATATATATATATACACACAGTATAAATATGTATGTATTTATATATACATACATGTTTGGATATATTTATTTATTTAGTATATATATATAAATATATATACTGTATATATAAATATAAATATGATCTGCTGCAAAAAATGGAGTATCCATAATACAAAGCATTGACCCTTTGTTGCATTTGTGCATTTGAAAATAGGGTGCACTGTACTATCTGCGGACACCCCTTCTGAAGCTCTTTCCCTCTCACTGTGGGCCACCACGGATTTTGAGTTAAGCGCCCGTGGTCATTTCAATGATTCCTGTGAGACCAGGTTTCTTTGTAGACACCCTTTGATCAGGCCTCTAATGATTGTGTACATAAAGGTGTGTGATGTCTCTGAAACCTTGGTTAATTTGTTAACCACAAAATGCTCTGTCTTTGTAAACATACCTTGAAAGTTTAAACTTTTGTCATGATATACAGTATATAGCATGATAATTAAAGGGTTCACATTATCTCCAGAGATCTGTTTATCTCAGACATCTCCTGAACTCTGAATGCACAAATTCTTTAGTTCATTGTCTGTCATGTTCAACCTTTGTGACGGCTTCATCTTCCATTGCATTCTGAATGTATGTATTTGTATTTGTCTGACTCATAGCGTGTGATCTCGCGAGCACTGTCTCGTTTGCGCTCCAACATCCTCAGTTAAAGACTCTGTGTATAGCTCTGACTGACTCTGACTGGGAATCTGAATCACATCACGGGTCACCACCAATTACCTTCTCGCTGTCAACATTCACTGCCCGCAATACCGTCTCTCCCCTTTTGGTTGTCCTTCATTAACATTTAGACCATGACCCTTGTTAGCATGTTCCTTCACCCGCACAGGTCCTGGGCCGAATGTGTTGGGCGATTGTCTTTCCTTTACTGATTAAATGCATCCTTTGTGTAAGTCTCCACCGTACACCACCACCCCCCATTTTAAAAGTAGAATAACTTTGAAAAAGTGTAATATGAACTAGCCGTCGACACAGGTTTCCTTATATATTTATATGTACATATATGGGTACATTGGATTAGGGACCCAATCCAATATACCAACATCCTTTACCAGCAGAGTGGACAGGGGGAAGGACACACAGAAATTATAGGATCAAATGGTGAATCCACGGTTGTGTCACTCTGTTTCTGAAGAAAGACAGTTCTATGTCAAGCCAGTGTTTCTCTACAGGGATAAATCTATGTCCCAGCCTGTGTTCGTGCACAGGGTAAGTTCTATGTCTAGCCTGTGTTTGTGTACAGGGACAAATCTCGAACCAACCCGTGCGAACTTGGTTTAAAGAGAAAAATAATTCAAATAAATAACTACAATTGACAATATGCAAATGTCCGAATTTGTTGTAGAAGATGTAGAACTACTCACTCACTTGTCTTTAATTACAAAAAAAAAGTTGAGCGAGTATTGAAGTTGGCCTTTTGCTTAAAACATGAACGGTCAAGTATTCCAGTTCTGAACTACTCAACCAAAAAACAAGAAACTTAAAGATAAACTTAAACATAAAAAAGAAACTTATTTCCTCAAAGTGCCAAGATCAGAATTAAAAAATTCACTCAATCGATCCAAGATCAGAAAATTCTGTTCAATCGCCACAAAATCTGAATTAAAAATTCCCTCCATAGATCCAAGATCAGAAAACTCTGTTAAATCGGCCCAAAATCTGAATTAAAAATTTCAATCAATTGATCCAAGATCAGAAAACTCTGTTCAATTGGGCCGAATCAGAATTAAAAAACTCCAACTAATCTGCACTTCATACAGAAAACTTATTTTCTCAAATAAAAACACCTTTGAATTCAATAGCAACTCTGAATTCCCTACTGACAAAACTCCAATTAGGATTTTGTCTGAAGATCCCTTACAAATCTACCTCACTCCAGAATCCTCGTTCTGAGGGTAGATCTAGCAGGGGTGCCCAATACGTCCATCGCGATCGACCGGTCGATCGCGAAGGTAGCGTGGGTAGATCGCATGGCATTGAAGGAAAAATAAAAAAATAGATAAAATAAAAAAAATAAAAAATCAGCATAAAAAAAATAGACGTAAGCCTATCATCCATCCCCCCTATGAAATTTGCGCATGCGCAAACAACGGCGATAAGTGCGGGGAAGTAAAAAATAAGCTTGGGAGTTGCCTAGTTAGCCTCCAATTTTTATTCCTCGGTTTTTTCCCGAGCTTCCCGCCGAGAAGCGAGCTGAGAAAGAGAAAGGTAAAGGAACTAAAATGCCAGTTGTCCGGACAGCAGTCATTATTCTCACAGCATACTTCAAAAGCCAAAGCCGCCACCGAAGCATCGTTCCGGGTGAGCCACTTAATCGTAAAGAACAAGAAGTCCTTCCAAGACGGAGAGATGGTAAAAGAGGCATTTGTTGAAGCAGCTGACTCATTGTTTCGAGACTTTAAAAACAAGGCAGAAGTATTATCTTCGATCAAAGCTCTCCAGCTGTCAAGAAGTACAGTTACACGGCGCAATGAAGCCATGGCCGAAGATTTGACGCAGCAACTTTGGAAGGACATCGTAGATTGCGAGTGCTTTTCACTGCAGTTGGACAAATCTACGGACGTGAGTGACACAGCCCAGTTGTGCATTTTTATTCGGATAGTGTTTGCTGACATGACTGCAAAAGAGGAGCTGTTAACACTACTGCCCATGAAAGAACACACGCGAGGAGAGGATATATTTCACAGTCTTTCAATAACTTTATCACGAAAACCCAGCTCCCAGTGCACAAATTGGTGTCCATCACCACGGATGGAGCACCCGCAATGGTTGGCCGCGTGAATGGATTTATTGCCAAGTGCAGGGAGGACGATGCTTTCCCGGACTTCCTGAATTACCACTGCATAATACACCAACAAGGGTTATGCGCTAAAATGCTCAACATGAAAGAGATCATGGATGTGGCAATGAAGATCGCCTGTTCTATTCGTGCCAGATCTCTTCAAAGACGTCTTTTCTGTGCACATCTGGAGCAGGCTGACTGCGACCACATTGAGTTGTTGCTACACACTGACGTAAGATGGCTTAGTCGAGGAAAATTCCTGCAAAGATTTCCAGAGCTCTGTCTGGAGATTAAGGAGTTTTTCCGTGTAGCTAGACATGCAGAATACAAGCAACTAAATGACGGTCAGTGGCTGTTAGACTTGGCATTTTTAACTGATCTGACAAACCTATTGAATGACCTTAATCTAGAGCTGCAGGGAAAAGACAAAACAGTGATTAATATGATCAGCTCAGTTAATGCATTCAAACGAAAGATGCAACATCTCTCCTCAAAGCTGCGGCGCCATGATTTGGCAAACGTCCAGAACCTGGCGTCAGAGCTGGAGATGCAAGGGAAGGCCTGTGTGCAACTTGACAGTGCACGCTACACAGAGCAGATTGACAAATGTCTGTCAGAGTTTGACAAACACTTTCAAGACTTTTCTTTGTTCGAGCCAGTCGCTACAATCATGTGCCATCCTTTTCGGGAAGATGCTGATGTTGATTCACTCGCATCAAAAATGTCCACACTGTTTCACCTGAACTCTTCTGGAGTGGAAGATGAGATATTGACATTACAAGCAGACATTCAGTTGAAGAGGAAAAGTCCCCTCGGCCAAGTTCCTAAACATCTCTGCTCATAAACTCACAGAGGAAAAGTACCCCAACATGAGGAAATGTGCTACCTCCTTGACTGCTTTATTCGGCTCCACTTATTTATGTGAGTTAGCCTTTTCCCACAAGAAGATCATTAAGTCCAAGTACCGTTCCACCATAACTGATGATCATTTGGAGGTGTGCTTGAGGCTGGCTGTCAGCAAATACTGTCCGGACTATGCATCCCTGGCTGATTCCATTCAGTGCAAGTCATCAGAAAAAGATAATGACAAACAATGTACATAGTTAATTGTGTTTTGCAATATGGGCTCATGCTGTTATGCAAGGGACATCAACATACATATAGAGAATTCTCAATATATTCATAAATAAATATGTTTAGCATTTTTGTAGTGTGACGCAAGTGACTCCTGCTCCTCCCAGGCCTGTAGCCTGACCCTTTGTTTCCTTTACGTTTGGTTGTTCACAGTATTTAATAAATTTGTTATGTCTATACAAGACTATGTGTGGCCTCCCCTTCAATGTTACAACCGTTGAGCCAGGTTGTAACAGTAGTAAGTAGATCATTTTGACTTGGACATTTTATCAGTAGCTCGCATGCTGAAAGTGTGAGCAGCCCCTGATCTAGGGCTTGCACTCCCTCTCCTATTGGAACTTTACCACTAATTCGTTCTTCTAAAAGACAGTCCAGGACTTACTGTAGGCCTACAACCCATAATAATTGAGAATCAGAAAGCAATTTTAATTAGTTAAAACCACACAGCATTCATGATTAGTGTGCGCACATGTCAATCTTACCCAGTGCTCCTCTCTTTCTTTCTCTCTTTTCCTATAACAACGGTTTGTTAATTTGAAGAGACATTTGACCTGCTGCTTAGTTTTCTAAGCAGAAAGTTTTTTATAATGGAAAGAACGTTGCTTACCTTTTGATGATGAGCTCTGTTGCATGATTCGTTCGAACCCCGTCCTGCAGCACAGCAGTTGACGTGTCTCTGTTCTTCAATCCTGTTTGTGACGCCAATTAGGTGGTAGAAAATAGCCAAATTATGAAACTATCACTTCAACTAAATAAGAGAGCATGAGGAATCAAGGAGTCCAGAGCAAGTATGACAGAAGACTTTATTGCTACCCGCGAACAGGCGACGACAAAGCCAAGTGGCTTGCTAAACATACTTCCAGATGTTTCTCGTGGTTCGCAAAGCACACTGCAGAATGATTCTCGTCCTTCTCCTGATATTCTGTTTCTTGTCACATATGGCCTTCATTTTGTAAATCATCCATCCAAGACACACATTACATGACTGAACATACAGATAATGTACAGAGCAGGTGGTGTACGTGTGTGTGTCAGCATAATTTTCCACACCTGGCAGCACACAAGATAGAAACAGTCATCATTTCAGACTTTCGAGCGACGTGTCAAACCTAACTAATAGGGGAGAGGTGATCAGCTACTTTCCTCAATAATGTATCTCTATGATATATAGGCCTAATAATAATCATAGTTTGCCATAAAATTTAGGGTTAATTTCTTCCATAGTTTTCTCCTCCAGTCACAGTGATGATGTGCTGATGTGTGCTGATGCTTTAGTCCACAGAATGACCACGAATAATCGTGTCATCATATTTACTGAAAACAAAACATATGTCATTGTGATTTAAAAGCAAATAAATAAGTCCTGCAAGTTCATGGAAATCAAATGCATGGATGCATTCTAAAACACATCCATCTTATCAAGACGATTATTTGGCTTCAAGATAATGGACAAGCCTTGTCTTTTTACCGCCACATCTCCTCACTACGAGGAGGTGAAGGGTAGGAGGACATGGAATACACTTCCTCACTACAAGGAGGTAGTCTCATGTCCCCCATCATTCACTTCCTCACTACGAGGAGGTGAGCATTGTCATTTTACCGCCACATCACCTAACTATGAGGAGGTAAGGGTAGGAGGACATGGTATAGAGAACTCCTCACTACGGGGAGTAAGGATAGGAGGACACGGGATAGAGATCTCCTCGCTACGAGGAGGTGAAGGGTAGGAGTACATGAGATAAACCTCCTCACTAGGGAGGGTAAGGGTAGGGAGGACATGGGTGAGAGACCTCCTCACTACGAGGAGATGAAGGGTAGGAGGTCATGGGATACACCTCCTCACTACAAAGAGGTAAGGGTAGGCGGACATTGGATACAGAGTCACATGTCCTCACAAGTCCTTTCTGAGTCCAGGATAACATGCAGTGTTTGCCTGACAGCATGGCGTTCCTCTGAGACCTTCGCATTATTTCAAACACCTGCTTTTATCAATGGCATCTGCTGTCTGAGATTTACATATGAGATATTTACACATTAGACAGATGCTCCCCCTCTGGAGGACACATCATGGTGGCTAGATTAATTTATTTCATTGACATGTTTTCTTTCTCAGGTTCTTCCCTTGTGTATCGGTCTAGCACGTTGTCTCCATTCCAAGAGCAGGGAATGAGGAAGGAGAACGGAAGAGAGCAGGAAGAGGAAAGAGTTATCACAGCCGATTCGATTACATGGATTACGTTACACCTCGAGTATGTGATGGAGTTCCTCTCTTATCATGAGCAGCTCTTGGGTGACACCATGTTCAGGGCGGGGGAGACGGCAGGAAGTGAGAACGATGGCTGATTGGGTTACAGGCTTAGGGTTAGGGCTGTTTTTTAGTTGTTAGTTTTTTTCTCAATCTCACTCTTAACTGCTTTAGCGGGCAGAGAATGGAGGCCATGCCAGGGGTTCTTGAGAGAGCTGATAAGCTCATATGTTCCTGGATGCTGTGGTGGTATTATTATGATGATTGTTATTATTGGAGCTGTCCTTCGGGGCATGTCAGCTAACAAGGCGCCCGGCTGCCCGCCACCGCCTCACGCTGTTGGGCTTGATCATCTGAATCAATTAATGCCAATGAATGTATTGCTCAATAGCGTGCACTGCGGGGAAGCAGCTAGTCCGGTGTCAACAGTTTATTAGCCAGTAATCAACACTTTTCTTTACACATTTATTTGTTGAGAAGTGTGCTTCCCTGTGCTAATAAGAGAGAGAGCCCATGCTGCTGTTTGTTTAGTACTGAAGATGGATTGCTCAGGGAGTGTGGGTCAGCGGGGTCGAGCTTCCCTGGTTTCCTAAGGTCAGACACTCCTCTCCATCACTACCACGCCATGTTCTGTTTGCCTCTGACACACGTGGCGTGCGCATGATGATTAATGCCCCACTGAGGGAGGGGAGGGGGGAGAGTGTCTGGAATGCATTCTCCCCGAATAGTCAATTAAATTGCAACACGATCAGGTCAACACTCCACAACGTGATGAACTGGCTGCTGTTCCAGTGTCCATGACCAGCAGGTCATCACAGGGAACATTGCTTTTGTGTGTCCTTCATGGGTTGCCACTTAGTTAGGGAGTTGGTTTGTTATTAAGGTTAGTTATCATATTAAGTGTTTCATACAGTTGGTGTTGAATTTGTGGTAAAAGTGATGTGTTTTGCCATCTGATGACAAATTTCGCACAGTGTGTGTGTGTGCGACTGTGTGTGTGGCTTTGTATGTGCCTGCATGTGTGTTGCTGTGTGTGTGTGTGTGTGTGTGTGTGTGTGTGTGTGTGTGTGTGTGTGTGTGTGTGTGTGTGTGTGTGTGTGTGTGTGTGTGTGTGTGTGTGTGTGTGTGTGTGTGTTGCTGTGTGTGTTTGCAATCATGACTCATCTCTCTCACGGTTTTTCCCGCTTCTACTACCTCCTCTCATTTTCCTCTCCTTCTCTCTCTTCTCTCTCTCCTCTTTCTCTCTCTCTCTCTTCTCTCTCTCTCTCTCTCTCCTTCTCTCTCTCTCTCTCTCTCTCTCTTCTCTTCTCTCTCTCTCTCTCTCTCTCTCTCTCTCTCTCTCTCTCTCTCTCTATATATATATATATATATATATATATATATATATATAGCTCCTTGATCGCTCTCTCATTTCTCTGCCCCATGGGTATGATACTGAATCACCTACATGTTGTGTTCCTCCAATCCCTCACACACACGTACAGAAAAACACACACACAAAACACACAGAAACACATGCACATAGAGAAACACACACAGTACACACTTCACAAACAGACATTGGCTTGCACAGTAACACATGAGTTTGGGCGGGAGGCCATAACTCTGTCTGAGTGACAACATACAACCAAAGCCATAGGGTGGTTCACACACACACACACACACACACACACACACACACACACACACACACACACACACACACACACACACACACACACACACACACACACACACACACACACACACACACACACACACACACACGTGTACACCCTTGTGTTGCCCTTGTACCCCTGGGCCAAGTCCTAAACATCTCTGCTCATAAACATGTTCCAAGATGGATTAGCCATGTGAGGGGTGAAGGTGAAGGATACAGAGAGAGAAGTTAATACAATCATATTTGATCAGAATCGTCCACACACGCTCACAGACATCCATGGCGCTCTGCAGAGAGAAGTCTTAGCATTCAGGCCACGTAGAGGACTGAGTGTCCGACTGCTAATGACGTCCTGGATTTCAGACTGCAGAAGCTGCTGTCAGGTGATCGCAGAGGCATGTAATCATGACCGTCTTCAGTCATGTCTCTTTCATATGTACAGTACAGCTGTTTGTATGACCGTACTCAACGTAGAATGAGACCATAGTGTGAACGTGAATGTGAACGTGTGGGACATTTTATGAGTGTGTGTGTGTGTGTGTGTTGTATGTGCATGTGTTTTTGTGATAGTGTAGGCATGTGTGTGAATGCATGTTAGTGTGTATGCATGTGTTTGAGTTGGTGCACCATACACAAACTTGCATGTGTGTATAGTGTGAGTGCATGCATTCCCCTTGAATGGGTATTTTGTAGAGCGTGCAGGTTGTGAGCTGCCCCTGACGAGCTGAACGACTTCCGAGAAGGGTGGGGGGGGGGCTCCAGAGTTGACCCATGAGCAGCCAGGAGGAGGTAAGGAGTGCTG
>OLKM01001417.1:85000-137598 GCA_900291075.1 Melanogrammus aeglefinus | reverse complement strand
TTCTTGCTAAGGTGAATATTACATTTAAAATCTTATCATATCCATTTCTCTAAAACTAGCATGTAGGCAAGATTGAGAGTTGTATAGAGAGCATAAAGCGCACGATTCTTTAATCAAAGTTCCCCAAAGATGCCCCACCCCTCGCTTTTTCATGTCTCTTGAATGCACCAACCCCCCTTACTGTATCCCTCCTTCCTTCTCCCCCCCTTCCTCCCCTCTCTGCCACCTTCTCCTCTCTGCCACTTCCTCCCTTCTGCCCCACTCGCTCCTCTCTAGCCCCACACTTCCACTCCCCCCTGCCCACTTATCCCTCCCTCTCTGGACGCCCGTAACCGACAATCCCACTGCCATCCTGACTCTCTTAATTCACGCACTGGCCCATTCAACTCATCTTCTCACAATGAAGTTTGCCGTTCAAAAAACATAACACCAAATGGGATGAAATTTACGACAGGACGCAGATAGCTGCGACTTCCCTTAACCAAACTCAGGGAAGGAGTTGCAACTAAGTGGTCACCAAAACGAGGACCCATAGTGCGGTCTAAATAACTGATAAATTGCCTCTAATAACTGATCAACTCAAAACAGATGTGCCCAACTAGGAGCATTTCCCTCCCTAATAGCTGACGATGGCTTAGGCTCATCTCTAAACCAATTACACAGAGAATAGATAGCTCCTAAATCTTACAGAAAGAATGTTTTTTTGTAATGAGTCGAAGCCATAAGACGACTTCGTTATGCGATGGCCTTTCCCGTGTCCCCAGGAGAGCGCAGGAATCCGCGTCCACACCCTGTGCCTCCGTGGTCAAACTCCCCTGACGATGTTGTCTTCGCCGGAGCGGACGTTCAGGCTGTCACCGGGGCTGTTATGGCAAGCATGGGTAAACGTAGCAACAATGACACCGCATGATAGGGGCTTCGAGGCACGGCGCTGAGACCAGTGACTCTGGCGGATATCTATAGTATTAGCCTCCAGGCCTTAATCTGATCCCTTAATGCTGCACGTAATGTTAAGAGTGACTTACAGGCTTGGGGGGAAATAAGCTGTGGTGGCGTCTTCCCGAGCTGGCAGAAAGCCCCAGTTTAGAATCCCCATTATTCCCCATCGCCATGGAAGCTGCTATTGGCCTCAAGGAGAAGATCTAAGTGATTTCAGCCGGGTGTTGTGGTCCCAGCGCTTTACGGGGTTAAATCCCTTCCTTCATAGAACCATTTCCTCATTGCCTATTCAAACTGTTGATCAATCTACTGTTGATCCAGCTTTCTATTATGAACACGTCCTTGGGCTTAATGCTGTAATGGCTGAAGTCTTTTCACAGTACTCCCAAGACCTTCATTACCCTTAATAGTCGGCAGCGATTGGCTCAGGTCGCCTAGTAACCGTCCCCCACAGGCCAATCCAATGCCTGGGAACCTCTAGGGGGGATAAATTAACCTTGGTGAAAATAGATTTCCTGTTTTTCTCTGTTATTAAGGGTCAATAAGACTATATTCTCTCTCTTCTCTCTCGCTCTCCCCATGTGCTCTAGCTGTGGACCGCTTCCGTGTCGGCGAGTCTGGGCGATCGCCCGGGCGACGCCATGACCAACGCGGCCAATCGACTCGCTGGGCGTCGTACCGGCCACGCCCGCGTTGACCATCCAGCCAGCGACGGCCGCTGGCCCCCGCCTGCTGGGTTTTAATATTTTGACTCTGATGACTCCTTTCTCTTGGATTCAGCGAGGGGGCGGTAGCCTTTAAGATATCTCGGGTGCACCCCACATCATAGTGGCACTTCATTCCCCGATAGAGGTTGAAGATCGACTTCATAATTGATGTCCACCCCAGCACCATATAAGCCCTAATAATAAAGGAGGAAATTACAAGGAAACTAGATTGGGGGGGGGAACCAAAATGGGTTTAAAATATTTGACTTAATGCTCCTTTCTCATGATTCAGACGGGCGGTAGACTTTAAATTGGATCCATTCTTAGCGGACGTTCAGGCTGTCACCGGGCTGTTGGAGATGGGTACGAGCACACCGCATGAAGGGTGGACGGATAGACCAGTGACTCTGGATTATAGTATTAGCCTCCAGCCTTAATCTGACCCTTAATGCTGACGTAATGTTAAGAGTGACTTAAGCTACATCACCATAGGCAACTTATCGTGCGCGTCGTGGCGCTCCGTCAGACCTCTAGTGTTTGTTTCCTTTGTCCAGAAGGGGTTGTTTGCTGCCTGAATCCATGTGAACGCAGCGAAGGCTGGTGGAATTTAGAAGAGTGGCACCGTGTTGCTTTTTATATTTGACTAAATGCATACACAAGAGTCCACAAATCTATTCATATGGTTTCCCCATCATGTATATAATTTACACAGAGCAACATCAATTTCACAAGGGGCCTTAGATGTGTGGTGTATGGGTGTGTGTGTGTGTGTGTGTGTGTGTGTGTGTGTGTGTTGTGTGTGTGCGCGTGTGTTTGTGTGTGCGTGTGTGTTTCGTGTGTGTGCGTGTTCCAGAAAGCCTTCAGGGACAGGCACTGAGCACCAGGCTGGATGACCGGGTGTTCTCTATGTGTCAGCTCAAGTTCGTTGCGCCCCTGGTGTATGTCTCATGGTTGATGATCCACCCCACCCTCTACCGCGTGGATGACCTGACAGAACCAGGGTGAGCCCTCCATCGGCACAAAGGATCCCTGGCCTGCGAGGAAGCACAAGCATTCGGTCTCAAGACATTGAAACACTTATGGCGGCATTTCCACTTGCACGGCTCGGCTCGGCTCGGCGCGCTATTTGCGTGTTTCCACTTAGCACGCAGTATCTGCAACCGGGTACATTTTGGTATCACCGCAGCCCTGGTTCCAAGCGAGCCGTAGCGTTACTAAAACGTGACGTCAGCCGACTGCCTTCCACTGATTGGCCGATGAGTGTCGTCACTGGAAGCGTCATAACCGCGCGACTTTTCAATAGTGTTTTGTCTCGCGGCCCGGAGTCTTCTCTGGCTCTCTTCTCTTGCCTTCTGTGCGACAAAAAGCCACAGGGTGAGCAGCAACACGATCGCCTCCATGTCCTCCATGCTGTCCTCCTCTGATGTTGTTGTTGTTGTTCTGGTCTTCCGGATTTGTACGTTGCTCGGCGCCGTGTAAATGACGTCACAGCGGTTTCGCGCAGCCGTGTTATGACGACCCCGCACACGTCGAGGAGGCACCAGTTGTAATGGAAACACAACCAAGCCGAGCCGAGCCGTGCCCGAAGCCGTATCGAGCCGAGCCGTGCTAGTGGAAATGCGCCATTATTGTCATGGCAACACGACCACCAGAATTTCCGACGGTGTTTGAACAAAACCTCTTGCTGTTATTATAGTGACTGAAAACCTTCTTGAGAGAGGGTAAAATAATGTGTTTTCAAGAATGTATAATAAATTTCCTCGGGAGCCAGGGTCTTCATTTCCTTCAGACGGAATCCAATGCACCTCGTTATCTTAATGTCACGGCCACCTCACCGACCCTCCTCCATTTCCTCCCCTGTCCCTCGCCCTCTCTTTAATCGCGGCCAGGGTGCTCTGAACGTCAGCGAGCGCGCACCATCCCACAGCCCCGGGAGCTGCAGCTCTCTGTGGAGAAGCTGTGTCGGGAAGGGGCCTTCCTCATGGACGCTGGATCGGTGAGTAGAGGCCCGCTCCCCAGCCTCCAGACACTGGCCTTGGGCTGACGTGGACCTTTATTCAGGTTAACATGGGGTGCCTCCGTCAATGAAGATATACACCCAACGTCTATAAAACTTCTAAGTTATTTTCTCCGCCAATAGGGTTGAGATGGACACATGATTTATTCAGATTCCCCCCAGACTACAGGTCCATGTCCTCTTCTGTCAACCTCAAGACGTTCTCCAATCCATTGTATGAAACGTTTTTACTGTAAATGTTTTGACTTTCGGACCATTCCCTGTCCTTTATAGGTGATGCATTTATGGGTAGGAAGGAACTGGCAACCCCTCCTTCCTCACTCAGGTTTTTGGGGCGTCCCGGACTATGCTGCCTTGCCTCAGAACATGGTACGACCATTTGCAAATTCATTCTCTAAAAAAGTCTTCCTGCTTGAGTAATCTTAAAATGACTAATGTAAACAACATAGTTGACCAAGCCCTTCTTATGACTCTCCTCTTCTGTAGCAGTTTTTCTTGCTGTAGAGTTTCTGTTTTAATGGTTGTTTTGTGGTTGGTCATTTTCTGATTACCGGCGTATAAGGGGAAGAGTGGGTTTTCAGTAGATATGCTAATACCAATGCTAGCACAGGCCGAAAGCCTCCCTCAGGGTACACCAACGCATTCATATTCGAAAGCCCTCTGTAAAGTCACCACCTTAAATAGCACACCCCACTCCCGCCACATCCCACCTCTCCTTCTGTTCCCCCCCCCCCACCAGTACCAGCTCCCCGAGCTGGAGACGGCGCGAGTCGCAGAGAACCAGGGCCTTCATCGGCTGGCTCAGGGAGCAGAGGCTCTTTCTACCCCGAGCCTCCATATCATCAGGGTAGGTTCTGTTGACCGTCAACTTGGCGGCCGGCCGGTTCGCCTCAAAAGTGAACTACTGTGCTAAGTGGATCGTAACTGTAGTGCACTAACTAATAAATGAAGAGCAGCATGTGAAGAAGTGTGTTGAAAGAGGGTCTGAAAGTAGGATACGTTAAAATGTTGTTTTTTGTTTTTGAAATTTTGTTTTAAAAAAAATGAATCATCCAAGGGGAATGCAGTGCAACGCTATACAACAGGAGATGTTAATCTAAGTTTATTTTCCTCTGCGGGTGTGTTGAGTTGTGGTTGTGTTTCCTCTGGCTTCAGGGACGACAGCCCGCAGAAGGGGGACTTCATGCAAAACATGATCGAGGACCGGACCGAGTCGGCTCTGTCCTACTACGAGTTCCTGCTGCACATCCAACAGCAGATCTCCAAGTAATAGACTCTCGCCGGAGCCACAGGAAGAGACGGAGGCTGTGTGTGTGTGTGTGTGTGCTTGCGTATGTGTAGTGTGAGTGTCATGAGCGTGCGTGCGTGCGTGTGTGTGGTATGTGTGTGCGTTGGCAGGGCGAGGGCTGCGCTCGTTTCCAGGGTAAGCTCCTGCGCCACCTCCAGTTGTAGTCTGTCACGTCTTTCTTTTCCTCGGATCCATGAAAATGCTCAGCAACCACAACTACAACCGTTCCTACGTGACTCAACCACCTGATCCAACACAAGCAGTCATTCAAAGAAACCAAATAACGCTGAATGGATTGAGCACCTACAGAGAGACGAATAACGTGGATCATAACGCATCGCACTCATTGGAATAATGAATTGTGGAGAAGGGGGTGGGTGGGGTGGGGGCAAGAATTAAAATCAAAAATAATAATTATAATGATGACGGCTCCGGTTGTAAATGGTCAAGTGAATCAGTGTTCATGCTCTAAGAACAATCTTGTGTACCGGCGTTGTTCAAAAAGCAGTTGGTGTGTGATGTAACTTGTTCCAGAAGCACAGTTGTCTTTCCTTAATACAGACTAATGCAGCTAGGAGGAAGAGGAAGAGGAGGAGGAGGAGGAGGATGATAAGAGTATTTGGCCGTTCAAAGACTGTTATGACACAAGTGTGCTTGTTTGTCTGTGAGTGGTACACCCTGGTTCTACCTATAAGGAGGGCAAGTGTGCTTTTTATTTCCTCATTATAATCGTGTGTTCAAGGAATCTTTGTTAGGTTTGGGGGAGGAGGGGGGAAGAGACCAAGTACGTACAGATGTAAACAGCCGTCTTCGCTGCCTTGATTGTTTGATTAAGCAATAGAAAGTTGTCTCCCAGCACTTGGTTTTGTTCTGTCCTTTTCTGTCTCAAACACATGCATTCTTTCTCTCTAGAGATTCAGATCGCCTCGGATGATGTCTTGTTTTTGTTTAATTTATGAGACTCCCAATGTGATTAAATTCTGTAATTGCCTTGTATGGGAAGTCACATTTTATTATCAAGCCTCTGTTTGAATACAGTCCGTATATAAGAAATATTTTAATATAATAGGATATGGGAAATTCTTTAACACAGACATAACAAAGCCATTGTTATCTTTTAATCATACTTATTGATACTTGTATATTAAAGACTATATAAAAGTAATACATTGCTGGTGATTTTAATATGAACAAGGTGAAATGATACTAAGGAAATAAAACATTTGGGACTTTTTAAATGTAGTTGTCTTGTTGGTAAAAGCAGATGGAAAAATGTTTCCTGCATACACATTTTTTGTTCAACATCAATGCCTACATTTCATAAGGAATGTGAATGCAAATGCTTTTTCAGGATTAAATACTTAAACCTAAACATTTTTACAACGTGGGGTTGTAGATTTCTTTTGTGTTAAAGGTTGTATTGGACTGCAATGAGTTATTCAACCTCAGAATAATTGTATTCCTCTAAAAGGAATTTACAAAGCATTTCCTAATCAGAACCTATTTTACAATAAAAACATTAGTTGATAGATGGCATTGATGTGTTACGATTAAACCAGTAAATATTTAACATTTGTATAATTAAATAATTCCTTTTGACTGAAATTTACAGTTCATTTATTCATGAGGGCTACTGTGTGACACCGCACTTTCTTCATGCGCGTGTGTCAAAAATCCTCGGTTGCGCGCGCATCGAGGGTGGCGTCATCCATTGTGCGCCCTGGCTCAGCCGACGAAGGATAGTCTCCGTGGTGCTGTTGATTCGTTGCCAAATTGTCGTTTTCTAAGCACTGTGTGGAAGACATCCTTTGATTTATTCAACGATGGAGTCGAACGAAGATAACGGACAAACAAGCACCGAAGAGAAGACTTTATCTGCAGCCCAAAGGAGAGCTGAGATCCGCAGGAGGAAACTGCTCATGAATTCTGAGGACAGAATGAACCGGATCGTTGGTTACACTAAAATTGAACCAGAGAGCGGTATGCCATGATTGATACTCTAACGTATATTTGGTTATTGCTATTATAATATAAAAGCAATATTTGTGATACGCTTTCATCGTCAAGAACTGTCACACTGACGTTTAAATCATTGGAGCTGCTTATTGGCTCTCGGTTTTGTCCCCCACGTGAGAATATATGTATTTATTTGTACTCCTGCCATACCTGATGTTCCCATACTGTGGTCTACGCAGCTGGCACCCCCCGACGTCCAGCAGAGCCCAGGTTTCACCTGGATCTAGACCGGACAGATCCGTGGCCGGCCAACTCCTCCCCAAGGCCTTCTCCCTTCCTCCAGGAATCCGCCCACTCCCGTAGTTCCACCCCAGAGAGGAGAGGCTCCCCGCTGCCAGACCTGGGGGATCCCGTGGGAGGGAGCCTTGAGGATTTGAGAGGAGTAGCAGCAGGGGTTCGACAGAGACCCAGGGGAGAGAGGCCTTTAGACGATCCAAGTGGCTCCCCACGAAGAGGTCTACAGACGTACCTGTCTCGGTTTGATGATGCCATGAAGCTGCGTGGACAGCTGGCAGTGGCCAGTGAGAAAGCGGCCGAGGAAGGGGATTCGGAGCCGGAGGAGTTCGATGTCTTTAGGATGTTCAGGCTGATCGGCAGCCTGCTCCTGGCTGTGTTTGTTAGGGTCTCTGTCTGCCAGTACCTGGTGAGTCTGGGCCACTGCGAGTGTCTTCTGCACATGATCCCAGGGCTGTTCTCATCAGTAATAAATTTATTGTATTACAATCTGTAACGGAACATAATTTAATTAAATACTCGTACAACAATTACATGAGCAAAATACCCATTAAAGATATTGTAGACCACTTATTTTAGAAGCATTTTTAGTAATCTGTTCTGAAAGTCTCTTTACATCCAGACAGTACTCAATAAATCAAATGCTCTGCCAAAAGAATACGATTACGGAAGTAATAAGCCCTTACAATGCTGCATTCTGCCCAAAAGGCCTACCATACCCTTTTAAAACAACTATAATTATAAGTATTATGTCGTCTGTGTTTTGGTCTTTTTATAATACTTGTTGGTTAGATGGGTGCAAGCATTGGCTGCTACATTGTTAATTTTACTTATCACTTTTTTTTCTTTCTACTTTCTAGTCAATTTTCGCTCCCTTTCTTACCCTGGAACTTGCCTACATGGGCTTATTCAAGTACTTTCCAAAGGTGAGTTGCCATCTTATAAATGTCACTCCTTTTGTGTTGTTTTCGTACATATCTCAAGTTATGTACATACGGGATTGCTTGTCAAACATTTATTTGCAAGAATCTTGGTATTTCCGTACACAAAGCACTCAGAAGCTTTGAACCCCTTTTGAGGAACACTGGACTATTGGTTAGACTAAATTGTACGCCTAGCTTATTGAGTCTGACCTACCTGACCCATAACCTTTCCCACAGGTGGAACGGAAGCCCCAGTCCACGGTACTGACGGCCGCCCTGCTTCTGTCGGGGATCCCGGCTGAGGTCATCAACCGCTCCATGGACACCTACAGGAGGATGGGCGACGTCTTCGCCGACCTCTGCCTCTACTTTCTTCACTTTCGTCTTGTCTCACGAGATTCTCCACATCGTTGGCTCAGAGACTCCGTGATTGGCGGGGGGGCAAGCTTAGTTCCAGCCTCCTGTCTATTTCCCCTCCCCTTTCCTGATTTATATTGGAACATGCTATTTTGCGCCCGGCTAGTGTTATAATCAGGGTGGAGTGGCCTGTGTGTTGGCACAAGCCAAGCCAACTAGTTAAGATGTAAATAAACTTTTAAGTGAGGTACTGCTTCATGAATGTTACTTTGAAGCTCCAGTGGGATGTTTGTTTCATAGATAAAACTGGATGCATTCACAAAACACATTTGGTCTTACCATTGACTAGACACATGCAATACTTCTCCACACAACTTTGATCTTCAAACCCGTCTTGGTAGATCATTTGGACTTTGCTCGAAACACTGCAGTCTTTATACTTGCCATACCACCATCAGGAGTATTTAGTTTCCTATTTCAAGGTCCAACAAAAGGTTGAAGTTTTGTGTAAAATATGGGTTTGGAATTTCTTAAATTACAGTAAAATAATGGCTCTTACATCTGACCTGCAGCACCCTTTAACTAGGTTAATTCTTAATTAACCAGCAAAATGGAAACAGTCGCCTTTAACAACTGTATTTAATTTATTTATTTCATTGTTCTGTAACTACTTTCTTGTTTTATAAATGGGTCACTTGGCCAAGGGTTCTGGCCACCTTGGTCAGCACTGCTGATTCAGCAGTAGGTCTGAATCTGAACAAAGCGATCACATTTTATTTATCAGAGACTGATGGGACTTCTTTCTTAATCCAAAGAGGATAACTATGCTATACTGTCTGGCATTGGTTATCGCTTTGACTAATCAAACCCATGTTTGGATACTGAATATAATCTTCCCTGACTAACCCCAAAGTAACAGTTCTGGCTAGGTAGTCCTACTGCTTCGTCCAAAAACATTCCTGTGTGGGATAGTTCAGACAAACCTCCCCAAAATGCTATCATGGCAGTAGGATAATCTTCACGACCAAGGGTCATGTGTGGGATGTATTTATTTAACTGATGAATGCTTACATATACAATTAATGACCATACATATATTCATGTAGCATACTGGAATGTTCAATGTTTTGCGTGAATGTATGTGTGTTTTGCTTTTCAGTGTGCGGCCGTTCGGTATATATCATATTCAGTGTGAGGCGGATTAGGTACGCTCATCTATCTGGTAAAAAAAGTTAATGTAGTTTGTTGCTCTAAACCAACCTGGCTCATATATTTATGGGATATTCCAGTCAATTACTTCTGACTGTTTTTGATAATGTGTATAATTGTGAACAACCGTAATCGTTTTAAGAACTATCGTACAGTTTGCTTTAAAACAATTTAAATGAAGGCAACCAAATAAAGATGTGGCTGGCGACCATCAGCTCTCATGTCATTTGTTTTACCGTGTTAGGCAATTAAGGTGGGAGACCAGAAGCTTCAAAGAGAACATTACAGGCAAAACACAAAAATTAGAATATCGTGCAAAAGTTTGTTTATTTCAGTAATTCAACTTAAAAGGTGAAACTAATATATTGTATAGACTCAGTACATGCCAGGTGAGATATTTTAAGCCTTTATTTGTAATAATTGTGATGATTGTGGCTTACAGTTTATGAAAACCAAAAATTCAAATTCTCAAAACTTCAAAGGTTCAATTTTGTAGGCTGAAAGTGTCACATCTAATCAGTTTATTAATCCAAAACACCGGCAAAGGGCTCCTGAGCTTTCAAAATGGTCCATCAGTGTGGTTCAGTAGAATTCGCAATCATGGGGAAGACTGCCGACCTGCCAGTTGTGAAGATAACCATTACAGTTCATTCAAACCCCAAATTTAAAATCTCAAAATTAGAATATTACATGAAATCAATAAAAAAGGATTTTAAATAAAGAAATGTCGGCCTTCTGAAAAGTATAATCATGCATATGTACTCGTTACTCGATTTTGGCCCCTTTTGCATGAATTACTGTCTAAATGCGGCGTGGCATGGATCCTTTCAGCTTGTGGCGCTCTTGGCTGGAGGGAAGAGACCACAGAGATCCCTTTATCTCTTCAAAACAGTTTGTGTCAAAAAAAATGATATCCCAAAAGGGCTTGTACTTTAGAATGCATCATAGGATTTTTGGTAGGCAGTTGAGCTGAAGAAATGCTAATAAACGTAAATACACTTGTGCGAGTGTGTGTGGAGGATGGCTGTTTTAAGCCGCCTCACCATGGTGGAGTCTGATTGGCCTCTGTGATTGTTGAGGCTGAAAACCTATTGCACATTGACTGATCAGCACAGGTTATACTTGCCATCAGTGGCGAAGCTCGACCTATTTTGGGTGGGCTCAAGCCCACCCAAAATACCCGCTAATTTTATTAATCTAAATAGGCCGAAATAAATATTAGCAGGTTCTCAATATTAGGCTATTTCTTCAGGAAGGGGCGTGAAAAGGGTGAGAATGACAGAAAATAATTGAGAGCCACTGGTCTAGAACATGTTGTACTTGTTGATTAGCTCACGTTGTTATGGCAATGAAAACGCCCACAGCTGATAAAATAATGCCAGCGGTTTTGTTTTAACTGAAAATTAGCACCCTTTTTTTTTGCATCAGAACAAGATTATTTGCATCAGAAGTTTTATAAAAATGTATGGGTCCCTGAAAGTGAGACAATGTAGTTTATTGCTCCCGAAATAGTGGTATGTTTTCCATATTATTAATCTCGTACATGATGTACCAATGGGTTTCAGTAACTGTAAATAAAAAAAAGGGGGAAATATGGTCATTTTGAGTGAAACTTACACAAAGGAAATTTAATATACCTCAAATTTGTTATTACAGTTCACATCTATTGATTATTTCTTCATCCACTTTTTTCCTTTTATCATTTTAGTGATTCAGAACTGCATTATATGACACTGCCAGCTTTTGGCTTAGACATACAACAGCATAGTAACTAATAAAATAAAATCTTGGACAGGACTTTATATACTTCATATACCCCTGTGGCTTCCTGGGGTTGAGCCCCCCCAAAAGTCAGAACCTAGAATCGCCCCTGCTTGCCATCACCACACAAACTCAAGGAGATCTCCTGGATGGCCCAGTGTAGCAAATACCAATGCCACAATCCGCATATAGGGGAATTCCTTTTGGCTCCCTCAGATAAAGGATAGAGGTGGTAGCATTGAAAAGTTGCAGTGTCTATTGCAAAATTGTATCAAACTGAACATGGCAAGGGTGCTCCGCTGCCATGCAGGAGATCTCCCCAGTGTGTGTGGAGATGGCTGGCCTAACCTGTGCACACTGACAACTCAATGGGCAGCCTCACCCAGCACCAGAGTCCAGAGTCCAATCAGACTCCGCCATGTAAGGCTGCTTAAACCTGCCATCAACTCCCACTATCTTTGGTTGGGAGGTTGGAGATCACGCCCCTTTTTGTGCCTTTTCAAGATGGGTAGAGATGCCAAAATTCGTTCGGGCGGGTCCCTGACATCAGAGATTGGTATTGCTAGCCCTTGCCCATCTTTTTGACGGAGCCTCCCAGTGGTGTGGCCCGCTGCGAGACCTAGTCCATCAGAATGTGGTGTAAAAGGCCATCTTGGAGATAGGAGGTACACTGCCCTGAGACTTGACAACCTTGTTCCAGGGCCTGACAGGGAGCCCCAGACCGAACCTTGGCACTCTTGTGATGCTTTGTGAATCCCTTCCAGTAGGGCTAGAGGCACTGAACATCATATATATCCCCAGGGCTCTAGCTCATTACCAAGTGTCCATCACTTCCTTTAGGATTTATAGTATATTATCTACTCATTTATTTAAACCTTAATGCCCTGATTCATATGAAAGAGATGGCTCTATCTCCCAAATAATTCTGTGCCCCCACATATAGTAAGTGTTTGCGTCACTTATTGTGTGTCTATGAGTATGTCCTGCTGATAATCTTTGAAGCCTTTTAGAATGTTTTTCCTCTGCCTTTTATCTCATTGATTGCCTTTACACTTCAAAAATATGTGAAACTGCATTAATTTGTTGTGATTATCTTGATAAACTAAATGTATTTATACAAGGAACCGTTGGAATGGATTTCTTTCGGCGGAAGCAAAGCGCCCATAGACCTCTGTTGTGTCCTACTAAAACACGTCCTCCTAATATGTCACAAAGAATAATAAATATCATCCTTGGGTCTTCAAACAGTAGATAGGGGCCATCGTTTAGGTGGTAGGATAGGCCGGCTAGCAGGGCGAGTACGCTTTTCTGGT
The DNA here is from genome assembly GCA_900291075.1 of Melanogrammus aeglefinus. Taxonomy (NCBI): domain Eukaryota; kingdom Metazoa; phylum Chordata; class Actinopteri; order Gadiformes; family Gadidae; genus Melanogrammus; species Melanogrammus aeglefinus. The sequence goes on along the minus strand of OLKM01001417.1, from coordinate 124,834 downwards.
TGCAGCAGTGTAAGTAATATTAAGAAGTATGCACGCCAAACCTCACCGCACCCTTAGGGCCTTAACCTCAACCTAACCCTAACCAACTTGAAACCAAATCAGCTGATCTAGGTCAAGTTCCGCCCACTTGTCTCTGCAGCGAGCACCACGTGGCCAGGTGACGACACCACTCCGATGTGCGCTTGAGTCCTCCCGCCACACGTGGCGCACAATGCCGTCCAAACAACTTGGACTCGTCGCATGAATTACACGCAGAATCAGACCCTTGGAGAGAACATCCGTGGAACTTTGTCAATAAACTGCGTTCTATCATCGTTTCCTCATGAAAACTACTATGGGACGAGAATCACGGTATGGCTGAATTGCGCTGCCCGTTTTCTTATCTTATTGTCGTTTTAGTCAACGCTGAGATAGATATTTTAAAGTGCGTTTGAATGGCTAACATGCATGCTAGCAGACACTTCTAAACGGACGAGGAGCTAAAGCTGACAATCAGAATCAGAAAATGTTTATTGCCAAAAACATTTACACATATTAGGAATTTGTCTTGGTGTTCGTTGCGCACAATCTTAACAAAAAATCAGTAAACAATAAATAATAAACAATAATGCAAGTTAATTATGCAAGACAACCTATCAATACAGCGCGTGAAACGTATGTAATTTTTTTATGTCATTGCGCACGTGTTCTAACAGAAGGATCTTATTTGATCCGCAGGCATTACAGAAAACGGTCGTCCTCCAGAGGCCGGTCGGGTAGTCGGTCCAAGAGCCGCTCTCCGGACAAACGATCCAAGAAGGAAGACCGCTCCGGGAACCGAGACAAGGACCGCAACCGCAAGGAGCGCTCCCGCAGCCGGGACCGGCGCAGGTCGAGGTCCAGAGACAGAAAGCGGCCCAGGTCTGTATTCTGAGTGAAGTGTGGTGGTGACAAAGTGATGTATTATAACAATAATATGGTTACTGCTCAGCACTCTGTTCGTGTAACTTTAAGCATTGTATGCTTTATTCTCATTTACCTTTTTTCTTAAACAGGCGCTCTAGGAGCAGGGAAAGGAGACGGTCTAGAAGCCGAGAGCGGAAGAGGTCAACCAGCCGGAACCGGGGTCGTAGGTCTCGAAGCAACAGTGCAAGCAAAAGCAGGAAGACTGATGAAAAGTAAGATTTGTTGTAATCAGATCTGGCGCGACTCAACCTCAATGTCCATTACTATTCCATCTGGTTCTGTGACGCATCAATAACGATTCAAACTGTAGCAGTCAGAAACTAATGTTGACTTTGCATGCTGAAATTGCTCTGTGCAGGTTGGAAGGTGGAGATAATGGTTTGTGAGTATCTAGGAAAGCAGTTCACCCATCCATCCATCACCCAGAGCATATAGACATCATAGGCTGTTTGACCAACCATGCATGTACTTACTATGCATAATTCATTTTTTCCTTTTTGGTTTTGTTCGGCCTTGGTTTCATTTGATTATTAAGATATTTCATAAGTCATCCGACCTTTAACTCTGTGACGCTGACTTGTTATGTTCTTGTGATGTCTTTGCCAGGTCTAAGAGCAAAGAGAAAGAAATCGATGTCTCCGAAAAGAAAAAGACAAAGGAAGAGAAAGAGGACGAAAAAGTTGAAGATGTAAGTTGTAAAGCATCGTTTTCATTCTAGTTTTATATGTGCATTTCTAAAGAAGGGCAACATTTTAGACAAAAATAAATGATGTTAAGCAATAGGGTAGGCTATTCCAATGAGTACCTGAAGGTGCCATTATGAGTAGGTCCATAAAATAATGGACGCCATCATATCTATATAATTATGAACTAACAGACCACTGATCTACTTGTGTTTTATGCATGTGTTCGCAGCAAGACTTTGACCAGAATAAGTTGGAGGAGGAGATGAGGAAGAGGAAGGAGCGTGTGGAGAAGTGGAGGGAGGAGCAGAGGAAGAAGGCCATCGAGAACATTGGCGAGATCAAGAGGGAGCTGGAGGAGAGGAAGCAGGGCAAGAAGTGGAGTCTGGAGGACGATGACGGTAGGCAAACGCACCATGCATCCATCCATCTCCTTAACCGATGGGTCTCTGCTGGTCCTGGTACGGGCAGCTATCCTAGCAAACCTCTGACCTGAGTCAGGGACAATGGCCGAGCTGCATCAAAACAAAATACATTCTGAAAGTGTTTCTTTAAAACCTTCCTCCTAAGATGACGACGAGGAAGGAGGTCTCATTCCCATGGAAGGAGATGAGGAGGATGAGGAGGAGGAGGAGGGTGAGGGCAAGGAGGAGAAGAAGGAGAGTGAGATGAAGAAAGAGAGCGAAATTAAGAAGGAGATTGATATAAAGCAGGAGAAGGCCGAGGAAGAGGTGGAGGAGGAGGAGGAGAAGAAGGACACCCCCATGGAGCTGGAGGAGGAGGCGATGGAGGAGGAAGAGGAGGAGGAGGATGATGTGGACCCCTTGGATGCTTACATGGAAGGCGTGAAGGAGGAGGTGAAGAAGTTCAACATGGGAGGCATGCGGGGAAACGACAAGGTGAGCTCGGAAGGACGTACGATTTGGAAATCTTGAATTCTCTGCATGGTTTAATTTGCGATGAAACAAATGTTCCATTCATTTTTGTACAGAGAGGCATGATGGTGACCAACGTCACGGTGGTAAAATCCAAGAAGGGGTCCCTTACCCACAAGAAGAAGGGCGAGCTGATGATCAATGACCAGGATGCCATGGAGGTGAGCGCTCCTGAGTGCTAAAACAAGCCAAGGACCGGCATACCATTATCTCTGGTTCAAGAGGCCCATTCTGTCTTGGCAGTGCACCTGCACACTCAGAATTTGCTTTCTCCACCTTGATGTAAATGCATGTTTGAGTCAAAATGTAGGTCCCTAAGAGAGATTACTCCTTTTGAACTAGTGCTAACAATAATTTTAAATGAAACAAGTTTTGATTATTATTCACCACCATGAATGATCAATAGTTCCACTGATTGTTTGCTCTTCGGTGGATATGGATAAGGTTTTTTGTTTTATGTTACATAAACATCCAAATTGTCCAAGAGTTTTTTATTTTTATTAAAAGTATAGAAGTACCTTCTTTTCTCATTTCTAGTCGAGCTATAAACAAAAAAAAGTACCAAGTTTTGCTTTGGCTGGTTTCACAGGTAGCGATTAAAACATTTCTGCAATACTTGGACACAAGATTTAAAGCAGTATTTTTTTTTCTACAGTAAAATCAAAATAAAAAAAGATCCAGATTTGGTTGATCAAATGATTTGTAAGAATATTGCATTTTCTAATCAGCATTGCTATAAGACCATCCATAGTTGTGAGATTACTTGCCCAACTCTTTGGCCTGGGGTTAAGACGCGTGTGCATGTGTGTGCTTGCAGTACTCCTCTGAGGAAGAGGAAGTGGACCTGCAGACGGCTCTGACAGGCTACCAAACCAAGCAGAGGAAGGTGCTGGAGCCAGTGGACCACCAGAAGATCCAGTACGAGCCTTACCGCAAGAACTTCTACGTGGAGGTCCCCGAGCTGGCCAGGATGACTCCAGAAGGTTGGTGCCGTTGCCTTAAATCAGGGGTCACCAACACAGCGCCGCCGGGCCCCAGGGCGCCCGCAGGGACCACATGAGGCGCCCGCAGGCCTGTTCTAGACATAGCACAACTCATTCTTGGACATCTCTTTTCCACCTTTTTTAAGTCATTGTTGATAATTATTGTGAGAAATCATTAACATGATCAGTGTCTTCACATAGATGATTATCATTAATAATATATAACTAAAGGCAAACTGAGCAAATTTGTTGTTTCAGAAGAGTGTATCAAACTGGGTGCCCTCGACTCAGTACCCAGGAAGTAGCTCTCAGGTTCAAAGAGGTTGGTGACCCCTGCCTTAAATAAAGTCCCAGCAAAGGCCCCTCATAGTGTAAAGGGTAGAGTTTCCACGTCACTCGTCATTAACTCTTTAACCATCTTGAAGGGAAACCCTCTTCATTAAGCTGCCTATGCACAAGTGTTGCGAATTAGCACTTAAACAATGCATCTGGTCTGTCCTATTGCTATGTGCATATCAAATAAACACTAAATAGTTATAATAGCTTACTGTGCTGATGTAAAGCTTAGAACTGGTCCCTGCGCTAACGCCGATGTGCCCTTTGGCCGTGCTTAGATGTGCACTGCTACAGGCTGGAGCTGGAAGGCATCACGGTCAAGGGGAAGGGCTGTCCTAAGCCCATAAAGACGTGGGTGCAGTGTGGCACCTCCATGAAGATCCTCAACGCCCTCAAACGGTCAGTCTGGGTGAATTGCATCCCACCCTCCGTTTGTGTCCAAAAAGTACTCCCCCAATAATAAAGGGTAGTGCTCTTCCAATGCAGGCTTTTTGGTATATTGCGTGCATATTTTCATTGGTGTTGATGACTCAATAATCTCGAATGTATTTATACGGACCACCCTGGATAATAATTCATATGAATGTGCTTTTATTAGAGCCCACTGATCCCTTCTATTAGGAGTACCGCTTGTGTTGTAATATAGGCTCTATCTCTGTCTCATGGTGTCCAGGCACAGCTACGAGAAGCCCACCCCCATCCAGACACAGGCCATCCCTGCCATCATGTCTGGCCGCGACCTCATCGGCATCGCCAAGACCGGCAGCGGCAAGACCATCGCCTTCCTGTTGCCCATGTTCCGACACATCATGGACCAGAGGCCCTTGGAGGAGAGCGAGGGCCCCATTGGTAAGGGCCTCTTCTGGATTCACAATGTTAAATGACGCCTCCACCGGGTGTGTTTTTGATCCGTCATGTCAAGTAGATTTAAGTTGAATTGTCAGTAAACGGTACAATACATTTATTATACAAATCTGAATTGTAGGATAACCTGCTTGAATCGTTGTCTCATAATAGTTTGGCTGAACTGCTGCTGAAGGTACGATTTGAGAGTACCTTCATTTAAACAACCGAAAAGCATCTATTCCCCCACCATGCAGGGTTACATTCACCAGCCTGTGATTAACGGGCTCGTTGGGGGGGGGGAAAGGCTATCTTATTTCTGACCAATCAGGTCAAACGTAAGAAAATATTTCCCCACATGGGATAGGAGCATTCTACAATCAAAATAGGCTCATACAGAGGCAGGCACTGCCCTTAGGAAACAGATAATCTCACACTGCTTTTCACTAACGACAGTTTGCATCTCTTAACAAATACCACTCAGAAAGTCCTCTTAATGTTTCTTAGAGCATGTGTGGAGCCTCCTGTGTGGTTGGCTAATGTGTTGTTCCTCCCCCAGCGTTGATCATGACCCCCACCAGGGAGCTAGCGCTGCAGATCGCCAAGGAGTGCAAGAAGTTCTCCAAAACGCTGAACCTCCGGGTGGTGTGCGTGTACGGGGGCACTGGCATCAGCGAGCAGGTACAACGCTGGCGCCGTTCACCACGCGGAGGAGGGCTTTGCGCTGTGGGATGAGGCCTTCATGTGTGCTTCTATCATCCTGGGTGCACACACTGACACACGGCTTTCAATCGCTTCCGCCAACCTTTAACAAAATATCACTGCGCGCTTTACGGGGCGATCACCGGACGCATCTCCACGTGCGCATTCTAGCACTCGAGCTGCTCAGACCTCCATGTGGGTTTAGTTCTCTGGCGCCAATGTAGATGCTCCCACTCGCTCTCTCTGCTGCCGTCGCACCAGCGCAACACGCACACGCAGCACCGCGCGACTAATTCCACCGCTAATAATGACTAGTGGTGCGGACTCTGGAGAGTCAAGGTCGACAGTCGCCACTGATAGATTGAAGTCTTTGGAGACTTAGGCTTCAAACGCACTCTCACATAAACAGGCAGACAGACAGAAAGACACACACACACACACACACACCACTCCATCGCTCTCAACGCCAATCGGTGATCCGTTAAAAAAAATTAGTAACGCACAATGACTTTGATGAGTAATTTTTATCTGATTACTGGTTTGGAAATAGTAACGCGTTAGATTACTTGTTACTGAAAAAAGTGGTCTGAGGCCAGTAACGAGTTACTGGCATCACTGGTCCTCTGTAATCCATAGGAATGCTGTTGTATTGTCTGGTATTTCCTCTTTAAGAGGTGTGTGTCAACGTAAGATTACGTTTGATGATGACTCGTCTATTGTTCCTTTCCTTCCTGTGCTCAAGATCGCTGAGCTGAAGAGAGGAGCTGAGATTATTGTCTGCACACCTGGAAGAATGATTGACATGTTGGGAGCCAACAGCGGTGAGTGAGAGACCTTCTCCCGTCCGACCCTTTTATCTTTGTAAACGCAAAATACCAATGCAGGACGTGTGAACCAAGTACATGTTGCCCTGCGTAAGTTCCCACTACTAAACTGTTTACGTTTCTCAACGCCCTACTGAAGATAAGGGCCAGGACAGGTAGGTGCATCTTGTTCTGCCTAGTAACTGAAGATAGGCCATCATCAAGCTGAATGTACACTGCCTGCCAATGTATCCTCTGGTACTTTCACAGGCAGTATACCGTATTATCCCACCGTGAGCTCCTTAATGCTACGCTGCAGTGTTGTTTGACTGTAAAGCCCATTGACTAATGCAAACATAGGCCTTGCATACAGAAATCCCACAATGGTCCGCGTCTTGCATCTGCAATTTGTGAGTCTTCCCTGTGTCTAGAACCTTGAATTGCAGCAAGCAAAACAAGGGAAAAAGAAATCGGTTTTGTATCTTCCACACATGCGGGGTAATCTCTAATATGTTTCCCTTGTAGGTGACAGGGTGCTCGGCCACATAATGGTTGGTGGCTCCTTGTATTGTGTCTTGAGGCTGTTTTCTGACTCTTAAAGTTCCCTCAGGCCGCTGAGATGGTACGCAAGACCACAGAGATACCCAAAGCAAAGGCATTTTAGAGGATAAGCAAGGCAAAACATCTGCTATTTGTCAATTGTCATTTTGTGTGCAATTAATATACTGTGCTGGAAGGAAATGCATTGGTTTTGAAGTATTAAATGTATATCAGATTCGGTTGATCAAATGCTTTGTAAGAATATTGTTTAGATTGCATGCCTGTTGACATGATGTATTCTGTAGACGTGTGGCTCTGTACCCGGGGTGTCTTTGGCTGACGGCTGGTTGCTCTGCTCCTCTTTCCTCCAGGCCGCGTCACTAACCTGAGGAGGGCCACCTACGTGGTGGTGGACGAGGCCGACCGGATGTTCGACATGGGCTTTGAGCCGCAGGTCAGCCTCGAGGGGATGGGGGTGGATAATGTATTTCAACCTGTGTATTTCAAGCTGGGACCCCATGCTGGGAGAGCAGGGTTTTGAGAGAGTAGGAAAAGAGAGCGAGGTCGCCAAAATCGGGATTTAGACTAGAGTTGAAGTCACAAAACGTAGATTTTTTTTTTTTTTTATCGTATTAAAAAAAAAGATATAGAGATCAGAGTGTACATATTAAATGCTAATACCAGTACTTTCCAAAACAAACGATAAACACGTCCAAAACCGCGACCTCATCGCAACCACAAAGACCCACCACAAGGACACCGTCGGAAAGAGAACCCGCTAACCTTGAGCCTGACGCGCGTGTGCGACAGGTGATGCGCATCGTGGACAACGTGCGGCCGGACCGCCAGACGGTGATGTTTCTCCGCCACCTTCCCCCGGGCCATGGAGGCGCTCGCCCGCCGCATCCTGGCCAAGCCCATCGAGGTGCTGGTGGGCGGCCGCAGCGTGGTCTGCTCGGACGTGGAGCAACACGTGGTGAGGGTCCCTGTGTGGGTCACTAGGGATCATCGGGGGGGGGGTATCTTCCCTGAAGCCTAACGCAACACGTTGTTTTGGCGCCAGAGGGGTCAGGGACCTTATGACACGTAAAGTGTATTAACCTTCACCGTGTGGACCCTCTGTCTCTCTCGCTCTCTTTATCTCCTCCTCCTTCATCTCTCTCTCTTTATCTCCCCCTCATCCATCTCTACACCTCCTCCTCCTCCATCTCTCTCTCTACGTCTGCTCCTCCTTCATGCTGTGCAGCTGGTGATCGAGGAGGACAAGAAGTTCCTGAAGCTGCTGGAGATCCTGGGCCACTACCAGGAGAAAGGCTCCGTCATCATCTTTGTGGACAAGCAGGAGCACGCGGACGCGCTCCTCAAGGACCTGATGAAGGCCTCCTACCCCTGCATGTCCCTGCACGGAGGTCAGCCCCGCCGTGTCCTCCTTATGTCCCCCTCAGGGCCCCTACCTCCAGGAGTGGTAGTGGGTGAGGCCCGTGTTGTGTCAGGGCTTCAGTCTGTCAATGCCTTCATCCATGTGGGTCACCCTTAAGTCTCATGGAGGCTGCAGCCCGTTAGCGACGGCCACGGCAACTTTTCAACCAAGGCTCTGTTTTTGTGACCTTTGGGCCGAGATGAATAATCAGATGTAATACGCGTATTATATAAAATGTGTTCTTCATTGCGACACAGTGCCTCAGGATGGTTGAGGTCGTTCTACGTCCCTAAAAAGTAGTTTTGTTAGATGTTTCTTAGTCCAGATAAACGTCTTTGACGAATAATGTCAGTCAGTTGACCGTCTGTTGTGTCTGACCGCTCAGGCATCGACCAGTATGACCGCGACAGCATCATCAGCGACTTCAAGAACGGCGCGTGCCGCCTGATGGTGGCCACCTCGGTGGCGGCCCGGGGGCTGGACGTCAAGCAGCTCATCCTGGTGGTGAACTACAACTGCCCCAACCACTACGAGGACTATGTGCACCGCGCCGGACGCACGGGGCGGGCCGGGAACAAGGTGAGGCGCCGGAATGGGGGGCGGGGGGGGTTATGTGAGGGATCCCTCAGGCTTTCGAGGGCCGGCGACATTCTAGCACCTCTTGACTAGGTTGGATTATAGGAGATCTACTGCCGGGACTCTTATGAACCGTTGATAAGTAACTCCAAATGTTATGTGAATAAAATCACATAACCTTTGTGATTTTTCACACGCAGAGCGTGAGAGTTGGTTACAAAGACATTTCCAATAGCCATATCTATAAAAAAGTCTGTCCAAGTCAGCTTTATTGTCAATTACTTCAAATGTACCAGAAATTTAAAGGAATCTAGAAGAAGTTTCCCACTATCCCACGGTGAACCGATAAAGTGCACAGGCACAACCGATAAGACAAGACAATTCCTAAAACTGAAAGTAAACATTGAATTGCACCACAGATGAGACAATTTACTAAAAAGATGGACAATTAATATAAGTGTCTACTATGTATATCAGCAGGAAGTAGCAGTCTCTGTATTCGGCAGCAAAAATTCTGTAAGATGTATTTGTAAACACTAATAATAGTGCAAAAAAAAACAGTCAGTAAAATAGCGGTAATTTCAGTCTGTATGGAATGTAGTAAAAGTGCACTTCGCGCTCTGCTAACCTTTTTTTGTATACATTTCCTTATGCCACCCTTGGAGCCACGAGGGCTCATACGGTGTGCGTGCAGAGTAGACGCTGTCCAGTGTTGAACGTTGTCACTCCGTTTCCCCAGGGCTTCGCCTACACCTTCATCACGGAAGACCAGGCCCGCTACGGCGGGGAGATCGTCAAGGCCCTGGAGCTCTCGGGGGCCCCGGTGCCCCCTGAGCTGGAGAAGCTGTGGTCCTCCTTCAAAGACCAGCAGAAGGCTGTAAGAGCACACTGTGGCACGCAATGAGGCAGCACAACATGGCCGGGAGACGCTGGTTTAGAAACCGGATACCAATGTTGTTCCTGGACGATAAATGAAACATTAATACATTTTTGTGTATATGAAATACCTACCGGTATCTACATGCTCATACACAATATTCTCCGACAGCCAAAAACTAGCCATCTGCCTTCTATGCTCCAAACTTTAATCTCTCTCTCTCTCTCTCTCTCTCTCTCTCTCTCTCTCTCTCTCTCTCTCTCTCTCTCTCTCTCTCTCTCTCTCTCTCTCTCTCTCTCTCTCTTCTCTCTCTCTCTCTCTCTCTCTCTCTCTCTCTCTCTCTTCTCTCTCTCTCTCTCTCTCTCTCTCTCTCTCTCTCTCTCTCTCTCTCTCTCTCTCTCTCTCTCTCTCTCTCTTTTTCTCCCCCCCCCCACGCCGCCAGGAAGGGAAGAGCATCAAGAGCAGCAGCGGCTTCTCGGGGAAGGGCTTCAAGTTCGACGAGACGGAGCACGCCCTGGCCAACGAGAGGAAGAAGCTCCAGAAGCACGCGCTCGGCCTGCAGGACTCTGACGACGAGGACGGGCCCCTGGATGTGAGTATGGACCACCCCCCAGAGAGCTAGAGGTTACCCCTATTGTACCACCTGAATGGCTGGCATCAGGTTGGAGGGTCCACCCCCACGAGGAACTGATGGATCAGCCTACAAGTCTAATGGAACAGTCTCAGCTAGTGGTACAGTCCACTCGTTGAGCTGGTAGATGGATCGATCAGTCATTCCTTTGGCTGAACCCTCCCACATACTGCCGGTATGCGCACAGGCCCACTTCAGTACCGTTTTGCGGAGGCTTTGGTAAACTTTTAGTAGCATGTGTCACTCATGGGGATCAAAGAGAAAAAAATAAAATAAAAGGTCTATTGGAACAGAAACTGGTGCTTGCCTCCTATCAAGTTGATAGATAAAAGATAAGGTCCAAGATTCCCATCCCCCCGACATCCTGTGATCAGCAATCGGCAGATCATGATTTTGGTGATGGGCCCATAAATGTCAATCTCTGCTATAGGGTATATGTATGATCTGTGTTTCTTTGTTTCATTTGTCTTTTATGCTAATTGATTCGTCAGTGCCATTAATTGTTGACATGGCAGTCTGTCAAATAATTTCAAAACGATCCCAGTACACTTAGGGTCCCCCTTTTTATATTGCTCAGTCCTCACAACAGCCCAACTATCGGTCCCCATGACAACCTGCCTGTCGCCCCTCCTCAGATTGACGAGCAGATCGAGAGCATGTTCAACTCCAAGAAGCGGGTGAAGGACCTCTCGGCGCCGGGGTCCTCCGGCGGCTCGGGCGGGACCATGTCCTCCTCTGGGGGGGTGACCAGCCTGGGCCCCCCCTCCGCAGGGAACATCCAGAAGCTGGAGATGGCCAAGCGGCTGGCGCTCCGCATCAACGCCCAGAAGAACCTGGGGGCCGAGGCTCAGGTAGGCCACCGCGTCCGGCGACGAGCATGTTGGCTCTCTGAACGGGAACCCACCCTGGGGGCACAGACTTCATCTAGTCCTAGTTATAGCCCTGTTATCAGACTAGTTAAAGCCCTGGAATTAAACTAGTTAGTCCTGCCTGGACTAGTTATAGTCCTGATGTTGGACTAGTTATAGTCCTGATGTTGGACTAGTTATAGTCCTGATGTTGGACTAGTTATAGTCCTGATGTTGGACTAGTTATAGTCCTGTTGTTGGACTAGTTATAGTCCTGTTGTTGGACTAGTTATAGTCCTGTTGTTGGACTAGTTATAGTCCTGATGTTGGACTAGTTATAGTCCTGTTGTTGGACTAGTTATAGTCCTGATGTTGGACTAGTTATAGTCCTGTTGTTGGACTAGTTCTAGTCTGGTTGTTGGAGTATTTATAGACTACTAATTGTCCTGTTATTCCCTTTTTAAAGTGCTATTATTTAAATTTCAATTCTTATTTATATAAATATTATAAGTCCTATTTCATAGTCCTGTTATTAGTCTTAATTATATATATATATATATATATATATATATATATATATATATATATATATATATATATATATATATATATATATATATAGTCCTGATCTCTGCTGTTCTCCTCCTGATCTATCAAACATCCACATGGCCGCCCACACACCCCCAGACCTGTCGCTGTCGTCCCCTCACACGCGCTCTGTGTCTTCCCCTCAGGACGTGATGCAGCAGGCCACCAACGCCATCCTGCGCGGCGGCACCATCATGGCGCCCTCGGTGTCGGCCAAGACCATCGCGGAGCAGCTGGCGGAGAAGATCAACGCCAAGCTCAACTACACGCCGGTGGAGAAGCTGGAGGAGGAGCGGCAGGCGGCGGAGCAGGCCGAGACGGTCAAGAGATACGAGGAGGAGCTGGAGATCAACGACTTCCCCCAGGTCGGTGGTAGCCCCCAACGCATGCTAAAGCTGTGCTACACGACGCTATGATGCTCACCGCCGCACTACACAATGCTATGATGCTCACCGCCGCACTACACAATGCTATGATACACAACGCCACACTACACAATGCTATGATACACAACGCCGCACTACACAATGCTATGATACTCACCGCCGCACTACACAATGCTATGATACACAACGCCGCACTACACAATGCTATGATACTCACCGCCGCACTACACAATGCTATGATACTCACCGCCGCACTACACAATGCTATGACACTCACCGCCGCACTACACAATGCTATGATACACAACGCCGCACTACACAATGCTATGATACTCACCGCCGCACTACACAATGCTATGATACTCACCGCCGCACTACACAATGCTATGATACTCACCGCCGCACTACACAATGCTATGATACACACCGCCGCACTACACAATGCTATGATACACACCACTGCACTACACAATGCTATGATATACTAACCAATGCTACGCGACACATCTTAGGAGACCAACGACCTCCCAAGGTCAGGTGGCCCCCTGCACGCACTAATTTACACACAACTACACGCATACAGTGTACTTGGCCTTTCTTATTCATAGATGAATGTATAGATTAGTTATATCTCCTTGAGGAACAGCACCTATTTTCCAAGAGAGCTCATTGGCCACATCACACACTTGCAACAATAAAACCATAGACTTAAACATGTTTTAAAGACCCAAGGAGCACAATTGTTGCTTTATTTCAAAGCTCATCCAGGCTCAGGACGAATTACACTGTATTGTTGTGTGTGTATATATACTTGGTATGTTCCTCCAAGTCAGAACTTCTGAACCACTGTCTGGCGCATGGATCCTTGAAAGATAACGTGGTTCCTGTTGGTTTATGGGAAATGTAATCCGAACTGTGCCCGTGTTATAATCTGAGTCTGTTGTGGGCTTGCGTTGCAGACGGCGAGGTGGAAGGTGACGTCCAAGGAGGCTCTCCAGAGGATCGGGGAATACTCTGAGGCCGCCATCACCATCCGAGGAACCTACTTTCCTCCTGGGAAGGAACCCAAGGAGGGGGAACGCAAGATCTACCTTGCTATTGAAAGTAGGCGATGGGAACGCACACATCAGTCACTATGTTCTGTCCACTTTGATCTCTTTAATACCGTGGTCTCTTATGGAGGGGAACACCTTACTTGTGGAAGTCTTGTACGTTTGGAGGTGGTGACGTAGGCAAGGTTTTGCTTAAAAAATAAAAATAATCGTATCGTGTTATGACAAATGAAAATGAAATTAAACTGCAGAATTAAGGTGTTTTTTTTTTGGGGGGGGCAGGGTAGCTTAAATAACAGGTTTTGATTTTCAAGAATTTGTAAACTCCCAATGAGTTGTGTTTTAGATATGGACCAGATGGTCAGCCTGTGTGTAATCGTCACGTTGTGTTTGTCTCAAGGTGCAAATGAACTGGCTGTGCAGAAAGCCAAGGCAGAAATCACCAGGTTGATCAAGGAAGAGCTCATCAGACTAGTAAGTGCTATTAATTACACAATAATAATACCCATTATTACAAATTGTAAAGTCTCCACTACTGCACTATTCTATTTTATGGCTCTAAATGTGAAAGATGATTGGCCGAGAGGTTTTGCATTGTGGAATACTGCAGTACTCCCGAGTGATTGACATAACACAGTTCCAGACGGAGGGAGGAGTTGAATTATGAATGATATTAAAAATGAAGCAAACATTTGAGTGCACAACCCCTTTTTTGCATGTTATATTAATTTAGTTGAAGAAATTATAGCAAAGCTCCTTGATCTTTAAAACAAATGCATTTTGCCCAAAAGATAACCCAAGTCTATTAATCATTGGTTTACAATCCAATTAACCGATTTTTGTTTGGTTATAAAAAATCTTAAAGAGTGGACTGATATAAAACCACAATTTCTCGCCGTTATATGAACTATTCTATTCTTAACCACTATAAAGGTGTGTAAAGAAAGGGTTTTTTTTGCCCAAGAAGCAACAATCAGTGTTCCATTGCTTTATGTACACACGCACTCTGTGTCTGCTTGAAAACGGTTGTTTAGATTCTAAAGGAAGAGATCAACAGTACAAGCCTTCTGCTAATGTTGCTTTTGTCTATTTTTATTTCTTCATTACAGCAAAATTCTTACCAGCCGACGAGCAAAGGGAGATACAAGGTGTTGTAAAGAACAACGTTTCCCCCGGGAGTTCATCAGCGCGGCTTCATCTTCCACCACTTCACTTCAATTCGATGTTGCAATTGTTTCGGCACATCTTAAACATTTTTATAATGATCCATTCAATTGCAGTATTTTGTTCAAATTGTCCCGCTTGCTTTTTTCTTGTCTTGAGGCTGTTTTTTGTGTTCAGTGATGTTTTATCCAACCAGATATTGATTCAATTTATCATTTTACTTGGCAATTTCTCAAATTGCAATAAGTTCAGGTCAATGTAATTGTCTGCAATTCTTTGCTGAATGTAAGATATTTTTTTAATTTCCTGTATAATAGAAGTTTGGCTGTCTTCCGTAGGCTACATCTTACTGGTCATGCAACATTGTCAATATATGGTGAAAATCTAATGTTTTTACTTTCCCCAAAAATAAAGGTGATTTAAAAAAATAATAATCTATTCCTAGTTCAACTAAGCCTCTATCTGTTGAATAACAAAGAGATCCTGAAAATATGATTCATTGTGGTTTTCTAAAATAAATTATTTATAAGATTTCTTTTTGTATGACGGGAGTAGGTATTAATGTTTAAAGGGCAGGGTGGGAACACACCAAATCAATTGTTAAAGCTCGATCGGTTTCGGCATTGGGGAACAATTATCGCTTTTGACTCGTTGTCAAATATCAGATTTTTGTTAATTTTGATAAGAACAAATGATTACGGCTCCGATGTGAAAGTGGTTTAAGAGGAAAGTGTTAAATCGCATCTGTTCATCTGCGCATGCTCAGAAGTCTTCCCATCTTATTAATTTTTAATGGGAAATGGCTGCGTTCCTTATCCAGATCTCCGCTGCAAGGAAATCTCACATATATACGCCTTCCATTTCAGTGTACAGCAAACCGATATTGTAATAATTCAATCCGGAAAGGTGAATCGGGATCCTTTGTGAGAAATGAATGGAGTCATGCTTTGAAGGATGAAAGATCTGTCCTTTTTGTTTTTAACCCTCTGCTTCCCGTGATCCACAAACAATCGAGGTACAGTAAGTGTGAATATAAGTGGACTAGTGGTGTGCGTTTCACTATCCTATCTTCCTTTGAGTAACTAATTCATAGTTTAATGTAGTTTTTATGTCCTCGGAACCCTTATAGTGTTGAAGTGTCAGAAGATGTCCGATGATCCCAAGAAGGCACTAACCAGAGCCCAAATAAATCGGGATATTTATATATTGTTATTTATTAGAGACGCAGTTCATTATAGCCGTTCTGATATTTAAAACGTTATCTACTGTCTGCTATAAGTCCGCTGCCTGTTTGGTCTTGTCTGAGTGACAGACAAGATGCAGACGTTACATGCTGTGTTTTATGTGTTTTTACGTGTAACCTTCGGTACCCGGTGTTGCTCTGTGCTTCAACAGGATATTGTTATTTGGGAGTATTTTCGTTATACATTAATCGTTGCCTAGACACTTAATCAAAGACCACCATGCTTAACCATTACATATTCTCAAAAACATAGATTATCAAAAGGAGTTGTTTCAATAATTGTATTAAACCTGCTTGGTTTATTATTGTGCAAGAGCAGGTGCTGCTGGTTCCTATAACTATTACAGATGAAATAGGTCTAGTTGTAGTTGCATGGTAACTTTGCCATCAGGGTGGTATTTCACTTGCAGATTCTCCCCCCTCAATGCTGTCTGAATAGTTTGGGCCAGAAGACTGTAGATCTTGGTTGTAAGATAGCAGGACGTTTATGGGCTTACCACTTTTAATGATTTTATGTTTCTCCAATGTAATCCGCCCAATCGCACACAGCCTCTCTAGAAGTGCTCAAACTGTACACACATTGTGTACCGGTTCACACAATTAATTATATCATTCAAATTTGCAGCTTGCCTAATAAACAAAAGCCAATAATACATCTGGCTGCCCCCCAATAACAAAGGCGACCCTATCTTTAGCCTGATTTGGGTTAGGATTGACTTACTATTATGTTACCTTACATTATGTATAGCAGAAATAACAGAGGCACTACAGAGCATCACACACACACACACACACACACACACACACACACACACACACACACACACACACACACACACACACACACACACACACACACACACACACACACACACAGAGAACCACACACACAATCACACACACAGACACAGAGACACACACAGACACACACACACACACACACACACACACACACACACACACACACACACACACACACACACACACACACACACACACACACGCACACAATCACACACACAGACACAGAGACACACACAGACACAGACACACACACACACATACAATTTGGGGCTTGCTTGAGCCCCTCAAATCCCTCCTGATTGGAGGCTGGGGTAACGCTGCAGTGCATGCCCAGGTCTGGTCCTCCATGCCCGTGTGCAGTAGCTGACGGCTCCTTCTCTCCTCCAGACGATGATGCGGCAGGTGACCAGCAGTGACTTCTGCATGAGCGGCAGGCCGTCCTGCCTGGCGGAGGACTCCCACCACCCCGCCTCCCACTTTGAGCTCTGCGCCTCCCAGTCCAACAAGTTCTACCCCTCCCCGCACCCGCCCTCGCTGCAGATGGGCCTGGGACCCATGCCGCCGCTGGGCCCCCAGAGCTCACACAAACCCCTCGCCTGCCACAGGCAGGACGCCCTGGGAGACCCCCGCTCGCCGGGACCCCCGCAGGGCTCGGGCATGGGTATGGGCAAGGCCAGCACCGAGCCGCAGCCGCAGGACCTGAAGAAGAAGAAGCCCCCCGGGGGGAAGTCGGGCCGGCGCGGGCGGCCCGCCGGGACCACCAAGCTAGCGGGGTACCGGACCAGCACGGGGCGGCCCCTAGGGACCACGCGGGCGGCGGGCTTCAAGACCAGCCCGGGCCGACCGCTGGGCACCACCAAGGCGGCGGGGTACAAGGTGAGCCCTGGGCGCCCCCCCGGCAGCATCAAGAGCCTGTCGCGCCTCAACAAACTAGCTTACGGTACGTGCAGCGGCGCGGCCTTCCCCTACCCGCTGCCGCATAAGGACAGCCTGTGTGAACCCTCCTGCAAGGACAAGGTAGCTAATGATTAACCCCCCGGCCCTCACCCCACCTGGGTGTTTTCCCGTCAGAGAGCCTTTCTCCTCGGCTCTACTTTGAGAGATGCATGCTATCGTCCTGCTGTCAGAAACGGGCCATGATTGTACATTTGTTCCAGTCTGAGAAAAGGAAGGTGTGCCGTTGCTGTTGTTTTTTTTTTTTATAACTGTATTTGTGTCCTTATATGTGTGTGTGTGCTCTGGTTATGTGACCATCAGGATCTCATTTCACCGTTGAATCCATCAGCGTCAAAAGACGATTGGTTTTAAATTCACCTTGGAAATATTTTAATATCTGATCATGCAGCCATTAAAACTTAATTTGGTCGGTTGATATGACATCAACTGCTGTGTGACACCATCTGTCAGTGGCTGGCTCTGTTGAGCATGCTACTACTCAGCAACCAGTCCAGTTTTAGCAAGTATTTTCCATGTTGTCGTTGTTAATGTTGTTTCCAAACGGCCTTCTGATTCTGGGTGTTGTTTTTGTAGGTCTGAACACAGCAACATGCATTCATTACCTGAACCTGAATATAAATAGACTTCCACATTCTATAGGGGTTCTATTTTCAATTACCTAACTTTTCAACAATGGTCCCACTATATGTATTGTTCCTTATGCAGTTTTGCATCACATTCATTTATACAAAAATCTAAAAAAGTGTGAATCTAAAAAAGCATGACTTCATCATGTAATGCAGTTTGGCTAGGGGTTGAGGACAAGGAGCTATTGGCATGTATTTAGAGTATTGTCCAACAGTATTAAGACTTGATATACTTAACCAGGTATTTAACCCCTTCTTCCCAACACTTGTTTGTTGGAGAAAGGGACTATGCCAAACATTTTCCTGAATCATTGAGGAGACAAGTGGCATCATTCTGCTTTAAGAGAAGCCCTAAACATGAAACTCCACCCCCGTCATTTGTAAATATTTAATTGTTTCTTTTTACTTTTGTTTCTAGACAATTGCAATATTATAATTCTGATGTTTTTTGTTTTAAATTTTCGTATAATATTAAGAGTATTATGAAGGCATGTCTCACATTCTGCCGCCCTATCTATTCTAAGGTTGGAAATTGCTGTATATGAATTATCTACCCTGAAGTTATGGCTCAACCCTTTTTCAAATGCTCATTTAAGGAGAACAGATAAGAGATTTAAAGTCGTTAAAGTGGACGCAAATATGTGTATGGTTGGCTCTATGTGGTGACATAATTATTTTATATTGTTGTACTTTTTATTTTGTTGTGTGTGTGTGCTTGCGTGTGTGTGTTAATTTGTGTGTGTGTGTGTGTGTGTGTGTGTGTGTGTGTGTGTGTGTGTGTGTGTGTGTGTGTGTGTGTGTGTGTGTGTGTGTGTGTGTGTGTGTGTGTGTGTGTGTGTGCAAAGCTGTCAACTGCTTAGGTTGAAATCTGTAGACATGCTTTTAACCGATTAAGACCCAAGACATCATTGCCATCCACCTCTACCAAAGATTTGTATCTTTTCTACAAGCTTCTATAAATTCTCTGCTAGAGTGTTTTGATAACTACTACTCATCTACTGTATTATAATCGTGTGATTCGGGGGATAGCCATGTGGCGAATACAAACGCAGGTCATTAAGGAGCATGTGTGGTAGGTTTCATCTTTTCCAAGGATGTTGGCAAAAGTAGTCTGGGAACAGACTACAAACCCAGGAGCTTTCCACCAGGATCTGATCTTCTCCCAACCTCCTTCGCACTCCCCCTCCCACACGATGAAAAGGGTTTCCAGGCCTCCTGTTGAACAAAAGTGAATCTGACCAAGGAACTTGCGTATGCCATACTGCGAATGAAGACGCTTCGTTGTACCATGGATAAATAGCTTGTTTAAATAGTGTTGTTAATGCATTATAAATCCATACCTAGGAGCAATGTATGCTTCCACAATCGCATCACAATTTTATATTTAAACGTTTTTACTTACGGACACAATAACCTCCCTTTTTTTTTATGTAACCAATATGTAGCTTTGCGTTATTTACACTGATGGAAGTTGCTCCTGTTCACCTTACATGTCACTGACCTTGGCAGGACACTGGTTTGGTTTTATATGGTGTCTGTGCTGTACAGTATATACTGTATATATATATATATATATATATATATATATATATATATCTCTCTCCTTTTTTCCCTTTTACTTTTTTCAAGTATAAAGTAGGCATATAACTCAAACGATAGTGGATTATAAGGGTTAAATCCATTCCAAAACTTCCAATTCCCAGCATCTTCCTTGTTCATGACGTTGTGAATCATTGGATTCCATCTCCCCATCATACCTCTGGTCTGGAGAACCCTGACACGTCCAGTTGTATCAGCAGGACTGAGCAGAGAGCGGCAGCGTCGTTAGCATGTCAGCTATTTCCCACTTTTCTTGCACTTCAAAAGTGTGGTCAGGGCGTTGGTGTTATTCCTCAGTGCGTCGACTTGTTTCACACAATCTCCAAATTTGGCTACAAGACATAAGTGATCTCTTATGTTGACTGACCACACACCTCACACATATTCTTTGAGTAACTAAGTTTAATAGAAAGCCCATATATTTGGAAGTATTTCAAGGTGTGATATCAAAGAGGGACTGCAGTTAATGGCAAAGTTTTTTGATACGCCTATACAATTTCAATCCAACACAATCAAGGGTAATTATTGTTTCAATTATAAAATGTTTCATTGATTCACTCACCCTTCAGCAAGTTCTACACTTTAAAACAGCAGGTTTAAAGGCTGATTTTATTAAGATGTTACCTCACACTATTGAGTATTTTCCGGAGAAGCGAAGCCCTGTGATTAATATATTGTGTACCACGCTCACATTTAATTATTTGTGTATTCCCACTTTTTTTTTCATTTCTTTTTTTCTTGCATGGTTGTTGTGGAATGTCTAAAGGTTGTGTAATAAATTCTGAATTAAGACTGACTGGTATTGACTTTAACTTTTAAATCCAAATCTAATCCATTTACATTATTTAAATTATTTGTCCATCGAGAAATGCAGTATAGATCAAACTGTTTTAAGTTAATATACATTTATAACGTCATCTATATGGGAAAATGATTCAGCCCTCATAAGGTAAATAATTAATCATATTAATTATTTACTTGATAAATGTCACTATAAATAAATAAACGTGGCCACAAATAAATATTTAATTCCATGTTTAATTAAATATATTTATATGTGTATTGATGTGCTGCTAGTTGTTTATGCAATGGAATATGTCTGGCAGCTTCATTTATAAAGGCAAACATAGATTGAATATTGTAATGACTTTGCTGCAGTATGAAAAAATGTTACATGTTGGAATGTAATCATAACAAAAATACAATAATCTCTCTCTCTCTCTCTCTCTCTCTCTCTCTCTCTCTCTCTCTCTCTCTCTCTCTCTCTCTCTCTCTCTCTCTCTCTCTCTCTCTCTCTCTCTATATATATATATATATATATATATATGAAGAAAAACAAATGCATTGCATTTTGGGTTGATTTGAATCCTCTGCTTATTAATAAGTAGAGTCGTAGTTTGTCCGACATAAACACAGAAATACCAGAACGGAACCATGGAAAAGCGGAAGTCAGGAGTCGGAACACCGGATATAATGTTTGTGTTGTCCGCCATGCTACTGTATCCGATACGCTACACAGTTTTGGAATAATGAGAGGATGGTTTCCTAGTTTGAATACATGTCGTATTTTATACCTTTAGTATATAAATTCAATATGACGGTGGTATTAGGAATAAATTATATTTGGTTGGTTTTCTTAATCATTAATTTGTATTTTAGTGTCAGTTTGTCAGTGGTCGCACAGGGTAAGTTTTGGACCGTAGCATTGCTAGCATAACGTTAACTGGATTAACATTATTGTAATATAGTTAATGAGCATGTCAAGCACATTGTGGAAAGTGTTGTGTGCAGGATATCTAATCAGGCTGCGGGTCCTATAGATGAAGTGTTATCTGAAGCACACCGATCCCTATTAATCAACATGGGTTATTTTGGTATTCTCTGACAGAATTTTGATCTCGTCTGTTTTTAAGTTCTGTACATATTAATTTAACACTATTCAATGGGATGTTTACACCAAAGCTTTAACACATTTGAGTTAAATTAAAGCTAAATGTATAACCGATGGTAATATCATGACAAACTAGCTGCTTTTTATCAGATGTATGCTTGGATATTTAAGGAGGGTTTTATCAATGACTAAAATAACGTTTATAGTATAGTTGATACGCATTGCTATTGTTTGATCACGTTCACAGAGAGCCGTGAGTCTTCAGAGACGAAATGGAGTGAGGATGCCCTCTCCGACCTGGAGAACAGCCCTAAATTCGTTGAGACAGACAACTTTGATTCTCACCCGAAACGGCAGTTCAAAACTGCTGAGATTGCTGATGCCCTTATGGGCACTGAAACCCCCATCGATCCATTGGACATAGAGTCCCTATATCCCAAAAATGTGAAAGACTTCCAGAGTGGCTTCTTGCCACCTTGTGCTGAGGATGATGTAGAGTGTGCTGCACCCTCTCAGGCTGCTGATGACGTACTTTTGAAGAACAGCCCGGAAACAGAGCAGGTGACTGTAAACAAAGCCTCTTTACATATAAATAGTCTATAAAGATTGAAGGATTTTGGAATTCCGGGTTAAACAGCCATTAAATGTGGCTTCTGCCTACCTTATCATATGCAAACTTTCATCTCCCTGGGCATAACCCTAAATCGATATTGGTTTGTTTTGGTGAAGGATGAAAATGTATTCACTACCTACTTTCTATTTTCCGTTGTTTGATTTCCAAACGATATGTATAGGGTCTCACATTCTGTGCTCTCTCTTCCCTGTTCCAAGGTTACTCTGGATATGGTGCACGTAGACGCCATGGTGACGGAGGAGCAGAACACAACGGAGACCACGAAGACGCACAAGGTCAACTGTGATAGGAGGAATATCACCGGGGTGGAGGACTTTACTGTGCAGGTCCTGAATGCTTCACAGGTAATTCCTGTCTTCCTGTGAGGAATGGAATTGTTGATGCACCGTGGGTACTCAAAGAGTAGTTTCACACATAAATACTACATCTATTAACGTTTTAACAGATAATGATCTATTCATCTAGTCAATGTGAAATATGAATGCCATAATAGAGTCTTTAATCAGTAGCATGAGTGCATAGATTTCTCAACTTTGGACGACCTATTGGGATGCAAATCCCTTCCTGCCACTGATACCATGTAAGCCCTGTTGGCACTGGTAATATCATAACATAGCCTACCAGTTGGGAACGTAATCTCTGAAGAAAGGTATTTTCATACTTTTTCTGTGCATATGCAGTCATGTCTGCACTGGTCAAACCCTGCTTGCTGTTGATGTGCCGCAGGACCTGATGGAGTTCCTGAACGCCAACGGGACCGAGTGCTCCGTGGTGCTCTTCTTCACCACCTGGTGCCAGTTCTCCGCCAGCCTCGCCCCTCACTTCAACGCCCTGCCAAGGGTTTTTCCCAGCATGCATTTCCTAGCACTGGATGCCTCTCAGCATAGCAGGTACACGATTGCTTGTAGTATAACTACGTCCTGTTGACGCATTCAGAAAGAAGCATATGAGTTGGTTGCCCGGTTGGTAGCATAATACCAAAAAGCATGCAAGTACTTTTTCATGTGTTTTTCTTCATGCCTACAAGTTAGCTCATTATGTATGCCAGAGTACATAGCATGTCAGGCTTCATCGCTGTGTGTTGATGTAATTCAGCATGTCTGGGGTACATCGCATGTTATGTTATTCGGCATGTAAGGCTATGTCAAACTTGGTTGTTGGTATTATGTTTTCAGCCTACACACCTCTTGGGGTCCTTTGTTCCTGAAGTTACATTGGTATTGTTTTGCCCACAAAGTAGCTTTTTATTAATAGTTGGAACAACCGGACCTCTAAAGCCTGTGTCTGTGGTAGGACTGATTTGATCTATTTGTCCAGCCTGTCCACCCGGTTTGGGACGGTGGCAGTGCCCAACATACTGCTCTTCCAGGGGGTCAAACCCATGGCCCGCTTCAACCACACTGACCGCACCCTGGATGCACTCACCTTTTTCATAGCAAACCAGACAGGTATGCACCGTGGACAAATATACACTTTAATTTAATCTCAGATTGGGCGTGGTCGGTATTTATGTTTTCTTGCCTTCATAGCTTCCTATCATTTCACAGAGGTATACGGTATGTGAGCGTATTTTTGTAAAATGAATATAATACTTAAACTTAAAAGCTGGGCTAGGAATATAACTTATTGTTATGTTTTCCAGCCTACAATGCTGTTTGTCTAAAATCAAGTCAAGTCTTGCTGGTTATAAATACTTTATACATACTCAGTTTATTTCTAACTTCAACATTATAAACATAATACAATTTCAAACTACATAAAGCTTTTGAGATGTGTGATTATGCTACTATAAATGTCACTTTCAGTTTTTAATGTCTGGACTTTCGGGACAGGCGGTCATTATTGCAAAAAACTTACTGCCTACACAGGCCAGAGCACTCTTCATTGGCGAGACAAACCTTTTTCAGTCTCAACCACAATGCAAATACTTTATCCTGCTACAAAATATAGACAAATCTATATCAACATAATAAAAAGGTGTATCAATAAGATGTCAGATGAAAAATAGAAAGGATCATCTGTAACGGTATTGAATAGTACCTACGGTATTTCTAAGTAACCTGGTATACAGTTATACCGCCCAGGCCTATCTTGCATATTGGCACTAAAATTCACTCATTCACACTTTCTTAATATCCCCCACATGAGTCTAAAGTAAATGCTTGATCCAAGCAATGCATAATGATGTCCCCTTGAATTCTCTCCATCCAGGATTGGAGGCGGGCCCTGACAGGGAAGTGACGGACTCCGACCAATTGGGGCCCCTGCCCGGGGTGCCGGTGAAGAGCATCGATTGGCTGCTTGTGTTTTCAGTCCTGTTCATCACAGGTTTTACGTTCTATGCCATCCTGCGGACAGACAGCATCCGGTGGCTCATACCAGGACAGGAGCACGAGCACCAGGACTGATTTAGATCAATTAGATCTGTAGTAAAAAACAGGGGGGGTGTGTGATGGTGACACTTAATTGCGAAATTGTGTGAAGAGATGTCGTGCCATCTTTGAAATTTTCAAAAACTGTTTTGCTGTGATTGTAAATGAATGTACATTTGTGGAAATAAAGATGTGTCCTCCTGAAAATTTGTTGTCAAATTTGCAGTAGGCAATATTTGATTCTTAATCTCAGTTATTTGGATATGAAAAATATATAATATAACACCTTCAACAGATATTGGAGACGTTATTGTTTTTCCGAAATTAATTAAAAGAGACCAACTTTCCAAAGCGTATTTTAATCAGGCAATATCCTGAACGCCTATGATCTCAAGCATACGCTAGAACCAGAACTGTTGACCACCACAGCGTTTGAAGGGCTCATGTTTACCTTTGGCATTAACAGTGTGTCCTGGAGGGTTTCTAGGCTGGGGAGCCTCCTACCAACGATATCAAGACATTCTAACATGGTGAGAGAGAACTCTGTTTACCGTGCGTTAGTTGCGTCCAACTCTGCGCCACTGCAAATACATACAACACATGTCCATATTTCATTGCGTAAACCTCGGCCCATAGCTCGACGGTTATGAACGACAATGATTTACCTTTGGTAAGGTGCAGACGTTACCGGCGCATTACTGTATACCTACCGTATGTTAAATTGAACCATGAACCAGAACGACTTGTCTTAGACGACATCTTGTTAGTGTGACACTGCCCCCCTGCGGACATCTGGTAAAATGTTATGGCATTCTGCTGCACGCACCCTGGATGTATTAAGAACCCACATACAGCACAAACACGCACAACATATAGACTGAGTGGAAAGTAGCATGCCTGCTTCAACCTCCTACAATAACAACGTGAACATATGGTGAAGAAATAAATAATATAAGTCTAAATAAAAAAAGCATCTTCTATTATTATCATTGTAGTCAAATGTGTAGTCCACGCATACAATTTAGACTGAACTGTTCCAAGATAAAACAATGTGAGTCAATACTATTGTAATAATATGTTATGGTTATTAGAATTACTACTGCCTGTGGTCAACACCATGTTATAACCAGTGTAAGACAGTTGTTCATAATAATTGCATTTATTCATGCATTCTCGTCCTGTGTCGCCAGGCCTCGGAGTCCCACTGGCTCACGCCAGCAGACCGAGAGCAGTCGGTGATGGAGCTGAGAGCAACCGGCTGGGCGGAGGTGGAGGCCCGGGACGCCATCTACAAAGAGCTCCGATTCAAGAGCTTCAACCAGGTGTGTGTGTGTGTGTGTGTGTGTGTGTGTGTGTGTGTGTGTGTGTGTGTGTGTGTGTGTGTGTGTGTGTGTGTGTGTGTGTGTGTGTGTGTGTGTGTGTGTGTGTGTGTTCTATCCTTTTAGATACTGCGTCCACCACTGTTCACATAAACAAAATACACCTGCACCAGTTTGTTTTTACAAGCTGCTAAAATTCCTTTCGATTATTTGATTTTAGTCTGGTTTAATTTATTTGATCTGCAAACCTACTTGCTTTTATAAAAGGCAGTCAAAGAAATCAAATTGCTCGTACTTTAATTTGAAAATTTAAGAGCAACAAGCTTAACACAGGCAACACTTCCTTGGTAATGTACGTCATAGTATTTGTATAACATGTATTTATTAATTTATTCCCGTTTGTAGCTATTATTAAAGCAATTGAAGTTTGTTCTGGAGCTCTCTCTTGAGCTTCAAAGCGGGGAGAGTCTGGTTCTGTGAAACGAAGCAACCCCATTCACGTGGAACTAGTAAGCACCGTGCTCAGGGGTCTGCGTAGACTGCACCTTCCCAAGGCTGCTTAGCGGCCCCTCTAGTTGTTTTAGACCCCAACAAACTCTCTTTTTACACTTTCCCTCTGTTTGAAGAGGTGGGCGGCGCTGCGAGGGGCTCCATGTGGGGCTCCGGCTCCAGGCCCTCTCCTCTTACCCAGCGTGTCAGGCCCTATTAGGCTGAGGAATGCCAGGCACCCAGTTGGCAGCAATTGGGGTTTCGATCAAAATGATTTCTTTTGCAAACAATCAAAATTGGTTAAAATGTTTCATCTGGTTCACAGAAACCACTAACCACCTCATCATTAGGGTCGGGTTTTTTTTTATGTGTATTTGCCACTCTCCTTTGCCCTGTCCCCTGCTTCTCTTTGTTTCTCTCTCTCTCCGTCGCTGTGTACTTGTCAATCCCGTTCTTTTTTCTGATCTTGTGGCCCAATGTGGGGCTCACGTTGCAGGGTTCATTCTCACTGCTCATGTCTGTGTGTCTGCTCTGTGTGTGTGTCTGTCTTTCTGGCTGTCTCTCTATATTTGATTTTTCTTGCGCGCACACACATTTGTTTTTAAGCTGTATAACGAATTGTTAATCCATTGCTTTCATATTTGGATTTAAGTGTCCTTACTAGAGAGAACCTATTAGCAGTGGCCTGCTGGTTTTAGTACTTATCACCGATTGGCTTTGGAGAGATTTAATCTTAATTCCCTAATTGGACTAATTTGGGTTTTGTTTAGGGGTGCATTCTCAATTGTGACCTGCAGGGGGTGAAAGAACTGCACTCATGGATGGCCAAAGGCCACAGTGGAATATTATTTATATATATCAACAAACAAAAAAATCGTACAGTCTATGGCACAGCTACACAAGGGCCCCATCAGTTAAAGATGCCAGTGGGCCCAAAGTGAGAACATGATAGTTTCCTACACATTTTTTTAGTTTACTTCATTTCTTTGAGCACTGCAAGTGGAAAGTGTTGTGCTGTTGTAATGTTGTAACATCCAACACAGTAATAGATCTGTGGCAGTGCGGGCACACACTGTGTCCCTGTCTGAGCCGTCCGGGAGCGCCATGGTTCCTCATCAACAACACGGATACTTAATGGGGTTTGAAGGGTTCAATCCCTTCTGGAGCCCTTTGGTTCATCAGAATTCCGACAATCACATGTGCAAACGAGCCTGCTGTACAGTCTATTTCCTCTGTTTCTAATGCTTTGATTTCTATTTTAGTTGGTTTCACCTCCATATGGCTCGGTGTTGGAGTCATAGAAACAATAATAGGGGCGTAAAAAAAAATGGCGATGTTGTTTACGCACAAACCTTAATGTCTCGGTTATTAGGATGCCGACCATCTGCTTAACGTTTCGCAGAGAGGAGCACAAATTCTCGTGTGGCACGAAGCGGTGAGACTAAAGATGGTGTGTGCTGCTCAGAGGTTAGCTGCTCGCTGCACCACTACAGCTTTTGCAACGCTTGCTGAGCTCGATGACTCAATGACTCCCCCCCCCACACCCCCACCATTAAGACTTCCAATGTTACCCCCGGCAAATATATACCACAATGGACTCCTGAGTGTCAAGCCATTCTCCCCAACGGTTCACCTCCACTTAACGTAACATTTAAATAAAGTTTTCAACCACCGGTTACCCAGTTGACTTCATAAGAGGCTCAGGCGCAAGATATTAAGCAGAAGTCAAGTTCAAATCAAACATACAAATAGCAGTCACTCGGCCAGATCTGGTCAGAGAGTAGCCTCTTGGGGAAGGTTATGTAACCGTTTCTTGAGTGGGACTCCACATGTAACTGTCACGGACCATGTCAGATGCTTTTGTCTCCCAGTCCCCTGTCCTTACTGATCTACTTAAATAGGGGCCACGTTTGATCATTCAGACGCTGCCCCTCTTCTGAACGTACTACTACGGCCTATTTCTGGGTGAATGCTGTGCAGCACCATAATACGGCTGCAGATGAATGACGTTGTCGGGTTCAATAAAAGTCCATAGTCTACAGCTCGTTGCTAACGCCTACCCTTGTGTTTAAGATGAAAGAGTACAAATAGAAGTGTGTGTTTTTAGAAATGGTGTTGCATGTGTGGGACGTCATGTCTTGAACTGGATTGGAACCACGGCCCCTGGTGCTGGGGGGTTTTAAAGAAGCCCCGGGAGGCCCGCCGCAGGGAGCACGGTGTGAACGCTGCTCTCTTAGAGACGCGGCTTTTGGATCAAATTGGGCTTCTATTCTGCACTTTCTTTCTTCCAAGACTTTCACACCATTGCAAAATAAAATAAAACATAATAAACCCTGAATTAATTAAAACAATCTTTAGAAAGGTTTTTCATCATCAAATAGCACGTGAACGTCAGTTTGGATGTCTGCGTATTATTGGATGCATTACTAAACTATCTTTATATTTTAGTTCTTTACTTGTGTCACCAAATAATGGTCAGTGATTTAATACCCAGCCCTTTTCCCCAGGGGGACAAGCTTTATAACGGCTCTGTTTACGTATAACCCACCTTCTCGGGCGTACCTAAGGTCT
Source organism: Melanogrammus aeglefinus (assembly GCA_900291075.1). Taxonomy (NCBI): domain Eukaryota; kingdom Metazoa; phylum Chordata; class Actinopteri; order Gadiformes; family Gadidae; genus Melanogrammus; species Melanogrammus aeglefinus. The sequence continues at coordinate 96,017 of OLKM01001417.1, read as the reverse complement.
ATTGGTCCAGGCTGACGCCCTCACTCCCTCCCATGTTGTCATGCCTCTCCTTCCTAGTTCAGCAGACACAGCCTGGCTCTCAAAGCCCTGCTCGTTCTCTCTCGTTTTACGCTGTGCCCTGCTTTTGTTAGACACGTTGTTTTACAAGTAAAAACTGAGCCCCTGGATAAACTAACCTCTTAAAGGCCATCTATGTTTCCCCATATGCACACAGGCACACCAATACACACGTCTGCACACAGATACTAGGACTTGCACGTGTGTGCACGCACGCCCACACACCCACACACACACACACACACACACACACACACACACACACACACACACACACACACACACACACACACACACACACACACACACACACACACACACACACACACACACTGTCGGCACTTACAGAATTACACGCTACTACTGTGCTTGTCGGAGCTCAAAAGACATCCAGACACTTGCATGCCAAGGACTTCCATGCATGCATGTTCATCTACACACGCACACACACACAGACACAGACAAATGCACACCTTATCCCATCGGCAGAGTGCGCAGTTAATCGGATCAGCGGTGTTTGGTTCCTAGCTGTCCTCTGACTGGGCCGTTCCCTGAGAACCCCGGTCGTCCCACCAATGACGTGCTCCCGGGCCGCTGCCGGGGGCTAGCCAGCCAGGACGGCTGCTCACACAATCTGGGAGATGTCAAAGCCTCTCCTTTTTAACTCCCCCAGTGTCTTGTTAAGCCCCTAGTGTCTCCCCCTGCGGTGGTTTGCTGGAGGCGGTGGCGGTGGCATGTCCTCATCGTCATTGTCAACAAGGTGCCTGTAAGACTGCAAGGTCCTCCCTGCACCTCCGTCTGAGCCAAACCTTCAGGGTTCTTTGACTCGGTTATTACAGAACCAGCTAATGAATGAATTCATTGCACTCATAAAGAACCTGTGCGACAGCCAAAGCCCCGCGTCCCCAATCAGTCGAGGCCAAGAACAACGCACCACGGGTGGTCTCCGTCACCGACACGAGTCGGGGTCCGACCATCAAAGTGAACCGTTTGGGGTTGTTTTTCACCTCGGATCCAAGTTGGAAATGTAAACGGGGGAGCCAGCGAGCGGAGAAGGCATGCATGCATTGCAAACACGCAATTGTGACACACCCTCCATCAGCTCCATGGAATAAGTGAGCAGCAGCCCCCCTCGGTGAGACCCAGCCATGTGATCTCGGGCCTCCAGTTACATGTTGGCTTGCTCTGTGGCGGGTAGAAGGGTTGTGGCTTGTTGGGGGATGGAGGGGTGTTTTGGGGGTGAGTGTGTGTCTGTGTGTGTGTGTGTGGGGGGGGATTCATCAGCCAGCTGAAGACATCTGGAGTGCCGCCTTGGCAGCACGAGCGATATGAAATGTAAGAGGTGTGGACACCATCATCATCACCATCATCATCACCATCTCCATCACCTCCTGATTGCCACCACACTGGGATTCGGGCCGTCTTGCCTTTCAGTGCAGACAGCAGCCAGCCGCTTTGCCCGGGATGACGGCTCTCGCAGGATAACTCACTGGCGAGCGAGCTGCGGTAGCGCGGAGCGCAGAGCAGCGGCGGGCCCCCGGCGGGGGAAGTGTGTGCGAGTGCACGGATGCAGGTGGATCTTCTGACTGATGCTGTGTGTTTCTTTTGTGTGTCTGTGCGTGCGCATGCTAGCGAAATTTATTATTGTATGTGTGAAGGGATTCAGTTGCACGTGCGTGTGTGCGTATGGTGCGTGTGCGGTTGGTGTGCGTGCGTTTGTGCGTATGTGTGCGTGCGTGTGATGGCGTGCGTGGGTACGTATGGCGTGTACGTGCGGTTGGTGTGAATGCATGCGCGTGCATGGCGTGCATGCGTATGCCGTGCCTGCGTGCGCGTGCGTGCGTGCGTGTGTGCCAGAGGCTAGTCCGAGTAGACACAATCTGCATGCACTTAGCGCTGGCAAGGCGGAGTAGGCGTCTGTAAGCCCCCGGCCTGCGCGGCGGTGGAAAGGCGATCTGTAAATAACACACACATGTATTTCAGACCAAGGCCTGGGCTCCAGCCCTGCGCCACAAGCAGAGAGAGACGTCTAAATAGTCCCGTCCAAAGTTATATGACAATCATTCCATAATAGCAGAAAATGGGCCCTGTGAAAGCAGCGTGTGTGGGGCAGGGAGGGGGGGGGGGGGTGTATCAGTGGTCTCCAGGCGGGTGTTTGTGATTATTTGAGATGGGGCTCTGTGAAACGTCAAGTCAAATTAACCCACTTTGACAGCTAAAGCAGCTCGGGCCAGTCAGGCAGGATGGTAAGGCTGACATGGCATAAAGCGGGCCGGCCGGGGGTAGCTGACTGACTGGTTGTCTGGATGTCTGGTTGGCTCTGCATTTATTTGACTATTTGTCTCTTTTTCCGGTTTGGCATTGATTTGACAGGCTGTTGTGCTGATTGGGTGTCGAGCTGACTTGGTCTTTCGCTGGCTGGACATTTAGCAGACAAGTTGGTTTCCTGGCTGACTGAGGGGTTGACAGACTTTTTGAGACTTGAGTTTATGACTGAGGAGGTTGATTTGCTGCCTGGGTGTATAACTGAGGAGGCTGGATGGCTGACTGTATATCTGAGGAGGGTTGTTGGATTCCTGGCTGTTTACCTGAGGAGGCTGGCTGACTGGGTGAATAAAGCAGGCTTGTCTGACCTGTGGCCTTGGAGGTGTGAGCCTCACAATACAGGCGTGTAAACAAAGAGGCTTGATAAGAGTCCTTGACCCCTGCTGACTTCAGGCTCGCTTTATTTCCTCCGATGTCCCAAGTGGAGAGCAGCTGACCTGCAGGTGACACCCTCATCCAGGCAGGACTTTGACCCGGGTCCACTCCCGGAAACAGGGGTTTAAAAGGCTTTCAAATCAGAAACCAATGCTAAAACTCTGTTTGTCGAGCGGTTTATTTATGGAACCATCTAAATAACGAAAACATTTGTTTTTGCTATAAATGTATTCATTGATTAGTTCCTTATTGGTTTTCTGTATTTTTATATATTTAATATACATTTTGTTAGTGTGTGTGTGTGTGTGTGTGTGTGTGTGTGTGTGTGTGTGTGTGTGTTGTGTGTGTGTGTGTGTGTGTGTGTGTGTGTGTGTGTGTGTGTGTGTGTGTGTGTGTGTGTGTGTGTGTGTGTCTCCCCGTGTAGGCTGAACCGTGTGTCTTGTGTTTCACATTCCATTCCCGTCCAGTTTACACTCCGTGCGTCGCTCCATTTAAACATCTCCCGGCCGGCCTGGATGGCTCGGGGAGAGCTTCTATAAACGGAAGGTGAATGTGACGCTTCGTGTTTTTTCTTTCCGCAAGATTGGACTAATAGCGGACTAATAGTGTAGGCCAAGGCAGTAATGAACTCAACAGTCAAACACAACTGCACATTTTGGCATCAAGTATCCATCAAGTATTTATTCTTCAAATGGAATATAAAATAGTAATATTCCTCATGAAATTTTATAAAGGTAAAGGTAAAGAAACCAATAGAGAATCACAAAGGGTATTCGGGGGTGAGAAAAATATTATTCTCTTGAAAATGACCGAGTACATTCTGAATTTATTCTACATTAATGGCCTACGCTATTTTGTAAAACATGATGGCTTAAACTGTCAATAATGAGACAAATGATCAGCACCTCTCTCGTTGAAGAACCGTGTTACGTACGCTCCCTAAAACCTAAACCTGTCATTAACGGCACCCATTATCTGGCACGCGCTCAAAAACCTTGCACAAATAAACTGAGAGAGAGAGAGCGAGAGGGAGAGCGAGAGTCTAGGCCTACACCTGACATGACAAGCAGCTTATTGCAGCCCTCATTAGAGCCAATGAGAGTTGAGAATAAGCAGGCGGCCGCGGCCCTCAAATTGGTGCCAGTGGAGGTCAAGTTGCAGGAATATGACAATTACTTAAATTGATCAGGTGCTCGTTTCCTTGATAACCAATTTGATCGGAGCCCACGATCGTGTTACACGCGAGGGTTTCCGACCAAACGGCAGGTCCCCAGAAAATTGGTTACAACCATGTAACAACACGCTTAAAGGACGCCACGCAATTTCCTCCTGCAGACTAATTCTGTTGGAGAAAGTTGCAGGAACGGGTTGAGCGCATGGGCAGTGACAGCCTGTAAACAATGGCGGTTAAATTGATTTAATTAGGAAGAGAGGATGTATTCAGAGGCTTAATTGAGATTGCAGTGGGAAATTGCCCTGGAATTACTCGACCTACTCGCTCGCTGCAGTCTCCCCCCCCCTCCCCTTGCGCATGACGAGGGATTTGAAGCCTCCGCTTTAGATGACTACAATAATGCGCGTTGTGCACGTGGCGCGCGTCGCTAAATCTCACTCCATTTTGTTGATTTGTACATTTATGGAACCGTCAGAAATGTGCTTAATTATTTTTAACTTCTAACATTGAAATTTACCCTTGATGCCTTCCTTATTAGCTCTTTATATTAATATTTTTTTATATTAATCTCATTATTGTGTGCGTATTTAATTTAAATTAATTCTTCTTTCTAACAGGCGTTTGGTTTCATGACCAGAGTGGCCCTCCAAGCTGAGAAGATGAACCATCACCCTGAGTGGTTTAACGTCTATAATAAGGTAAGGATGTAGGTTTAACGTCTATAATAAGGTAAGGATGTAGGTTTAACTCTATAATAAGGTAAGGATGTAGGCTGGTTTAACGTCTATAATAAGGTAAGGATGTAGGTTTAACTCTATAATAAGGTAAGGATGTAGGCTGGTTTAATGTTTATAATAATGTAAGGATGTAGGCTGGTTTAATGTTTATAATAAGGTAAGGATGTAGGCTGGTTTAATGTTTATAATAAGGTAAGGATGTAGGTTTAACTCTATAATAAGGTAAGGATGTAGGCTGGTTTAACTCTATAATAAGGTAAGGATGTAGGTTTAACTCTATAATAAGGTAAGGATGTAGGCTGGTTTAACTCTATAATAATGTAAGGATGTAGGCTGGTTTAACTCTATAATAAGGTAAGGATGTAGGCTGGTTTAACTCTATAATAAGGTAAGGATGTAGGCTATTTTAACTCTATAATAAGGTAAGGATGTAGGCTGGTCCATAAGCTTATCTATTGGAGTTCTATGTAATGTTTATGAATGTGTATTCAGAAATGGAACATGAAATGTTTGTACATGTAATTGTAGAGATTAAATTGAAAACAAAGGTGCTCTATACGGATTATATTCTAGTTAATATAGTTACAGAGGCAGACTCTAAAGTCTAAAAACCACCACACAGACACACTGACACACAGAGAAGAAAGACAGACACACAGACACACTGAGGACAGACACACGGGCACAAATAGGACAGACACCCAGATACACAGACACACTGAGGACAGACACAGATACACAGACACTGGGGACAGACACACAACACACAGACACACAGACACACAACACACACAGAGATGGTGAGGATAGAAGTATCGCTCTGCGTGAAATACGGAGAGAAAAGGAGGCTTACAACTGGCGAACCGACCAAAACGTAGCAACTGCTGAACAGTAGCTTAAACAAGTAATCCCATCATATTGCTTGTGAAAAGCTCTGCAAATAACCCCCCCCCCCCCCGGAGACACACACCCACACACGCCTACACATACATTCACACGCAACCCACATGTTAGAAAGCATGGCACGGACATGGACCCAACTCAGACTCAAACACAGTTCCCACCTCAGCAGTGAAACGTTGGCAGATCTGAGAACTGCTGTCGGAAACCCAGCCGACATCCACAAGGCGGTCGCCTCTGTTCTGCCGAGGGGTGCGGTAGGGCTTCTGCTGCTGGAAGAATGCTCTGCCTAATCCTTCATTAACACACTGAATGAGGAGGGTGCCCCCGTTGGCTGTCTCTCTGGCTCACTCTCTCTGGGCCTCTCTCTGGCCCTCTCTCTGTCTCGCTCTCTGGCTCTCTCTCTCTGGCACTCTCTCTGTCTTGCTCTCTGGCTCTCTCTCTTGCTCTCTCCTGCTCTCTCTGACACTCCACGGTCTCTTTAATGAGCTGAGGAGCTCCTCTCCTGCGGGGCTTGGTCAGTTCTTTCTGTCCTGTGTTGTTCTTCTTTGCTACTTTGTATTCTAACTCTGCTGTACTTACCTTGAACGGAATGCATATTAGGTACAGCTTCTATATGTGATACATGCACATTATGAATAAAGATAGTCCTGTTTGCGTTTCCCAGGGAGTTTAGCTGTATATCTCCTAATCAACAGCAGCCTAGAGCTCTTCAAAAGGTCAAACTAAACCGACGACGGGAGACGGCAACAATAAACAGACCATTTAAATAGACATTTTAGAACCAAACGGGAGATTGGGTTTTCAATACAAGAAATATTACGAAACAACTACAGTATTGCGATGATTGAATGATTCAAAGGCTAATGAATGATTCAAGTTCAATGGGTTGGTGATAAAAGATGCAAAATTCAAGTTGCAGATATAAATTGTGGATAAGCAGTAGCTTTTATGCATAGCTACAAAAAGAAGTACAAGCTCCTCTGATGATCATTTGCTTCCAACGTTGCGTCTCAATGTTCTGCCGCAGGTCCAGATCACGCTGACGACCCATGACTGCGGAGGGCTTTCTAAACGCGATATCAAAATGGCCAAGTTTATTGACAAAACCTGTATAAATTGCTAATAAAGTTGCTATTTGTATTACATGATTATCTTATTGTTAGTAATTGATAAACCTGCACTATATATCTTTATCACTGAAGACCTTTATCTTAACAAAACCAGTTGATTTAGAGAAACAAATGTCTCTGGGTTGAATGGGTTTAAGCTCTAGACACCTGGAAGTTCATTGTTTTGAATAAAATAACTTCATTGCAGTTAAAAACATCAATAGTGCAGGTTTTGAAAAATGTTGTGGGTCTTTTTGTAAGATTCTGCTATATGATTTATTCAATAAAAAAATATTAGAAATATTTTCATTGCATTTGTTGAATACCGGTTTTGTCATGGAATTAAAAACCAATACTTTCTGCAATTAAAATTCCATTGTCTCACTAAATATGATGGGTTTCCACTTATTGTGATGAAAGAACAACAACATTTACGGGCAAAAGAATTTGGAAAAGAACGACTAGACTTGGAGATATCGTGTTTTATAAATAATTATTTATAATCCTTTTCATTTGTAATTTGTTTTTAACATAAAACACACGTGAACATTAAAAACATTGGGTTATAAATTGGACTTAGATATCAGAGATAGATATCAGCATTTCAATATAAGGGTAAGGGTCCGGTCAATAAGAAGGTGGGGTTGGGAAAGCAAGGCATTCTGGGAACTTCGTCCAGACAAGTTCCTTCCATTTGCACCGGTGACATTGCTTTTTATTACGCGTTCGTCATACTCAGCATTCTCTAATGTTGAATTTAAAATGTGTAATCAGGACAAAGTATTAACGACGACGCCGCGATGCATATGAAGCTCCTGATGTCGACTGGTTCAGAAGTTAAGACCTAGCTCCCAAGTGATTCAGCAGACCCCTTGTCTTCCTTCTGACAACTCTGGATCAAACCCAGCAGGGACGGGGTCAGAGAGAGGGAGGTGGTTCGTCAGATTTACGGTCTGGTCCAGGGGGGAGACAGATGTGGCTGTAGCAGTTTTTATGAAACTAATGCATGAGGTGAAACTCAGTGATACTATTTACATATTGGGCACTTCAATTAAATGAAAACAAATGCTTGTAGGTGATAACGAAACATATGTTTTTAATAGTGTGTGATCCTGCCCCATTGTATATCTGTAACTGAGTAGTTTCTAGAATCGATTTTTACCAAGCGCTACTAGGTTTGGTGGTGGGATAGCTCCTGAAATACAGCAGAACGGAAAGATCAAGGAGAAATGAGGAGATGAGCAGCAGCCTTCACTTTCACGGAACATGTGAAACGCAAACACAGTCATGCGAAGCATAGAAGCTAATGTTGATATATGTCAGAGAACACGGAGGATCCTTGAACCTTTGACCCCCTTATCTATCTGTCTTTCTGGGAACGTCATGAACCAAATGAGACAGTTGTTGGATCTGTTCTCTATTAGATAGTACTCAGACAAGCCCTGGGTCTTTCTTCTCAAACATTTAACCCAAGGCTGGGATTTAGAACTAGATAATTCCTCTCTATGGTTCAGCTTGTGAGTGTCTGTCTTAATGGCGGCCTGTCTGTCACATGCTTCACTGATGTCCTGTCTACATGGACTATGTGTCCGGACGCCTTCGCCATGACCATGTCTCCCTGTGGTACTGCCTATAAGATAATTACAAACTACAATCAACCAACTGACGGGCCTGAGGCTTATGTTATGCTGTTTGGATCATTATGTTTCGATCAGACAGGACCACCACCCCTCTCCGTCCCGGCCTTCCTCTGCCTGCCGTGATGTCTTGGTGTACACAGTTCCTGAATGAGAGCCCGGCCAGATGTGTACCCTTCCTGGAGGTAATTGGCCTCAGCTGATGACCAGAGGTTGCAGGCACAATGTGCCCTGCCCTCCCGTTAAGCTATAGCACTCTGTGGACCCTGGCTCCCTAATCTGTTTCCAACTCTACCGGCCATATCTGCATCGCAAGCATTCCACGCCTGGCCCATGAGTAGTAGGGGGGGGGGGAATGGGAGGGAGAGAGAGAGGAGAGGGAGAGAGAGAGAGAGAGAGAGAGGAGAGAGAGAGAGAGAGAGAGAGAGAGGAGAGGAGTGAGAGAGAGAGAGAGAGAGAGAGAGAGAGAGAGAGAGAGAGAGAGAGAGAGAGAGAGAGAGAGAGAGAGAGAGAGAGAGAGAGAGAGAGAGAGAGAGAGAGAGAGAGAGAGAGAGAGAGAGAGAGAGAGAGGAGAGAGAGAGAGAGAGAGAGAGAGAGAGAGAGAGAGAGAGAGAGAGAGAGAGGCAAGAGCGAGAGCAATAAATGAGGACATGTTGAATAGGAAACGTGAGTGCTTGGGGGGGGCATCTCCAAGATAAACCAGGAGCAAATGGTGGAGAGGAAGAGAGTGGAGAATGGATGAGGGGAGAGACAGGCGAGACAGAGGGCAGCTGGGGGAGTTCACAATGGCTTTCCCCTTTTATATATGCGTGTGTGTGTGTGTGTGTGTGTGTGTGTGTGTGTGTGTGTGTGTGTGTGTGTGTGTGTGTGTGTGTGTATATGATAGTATATATATATATATATATATATATATATATATATATATATATATATATATATATATATATATATATATATATTTATACCTTGAGATGGAACAATAATAACTCTCCTGCCGCTTCTGAGAGTGACAGAAGGGGAACGAGAGAGAGATTGAGAGAGAGAGAAACACACACACACACACACACACACACACACACACACACACACACACACACACACACATACACACACACACACACACACACACACACACACACACACACACACACACACACACGCATACACACACCACACACACACACACATACACACACACACACACACACACACCACACACACACACACACACACACCACACACACACACACACACACACACACACACACACACACACACACACACACACACACACACACACACACACACACACACACACACACACACACACACACACACACACACACACACACACACACACACACACACACAGTACAAGGACAGGCGTTCATTTCAGAGACAAGAGAAAGGCATGTAGGGGGAGATGCAGTCTTTCTGTTTGAGTTGTTTCCCTCCTCTGTGACTGCTGAGTGTGCGTGATAGCCGGCGATATTTCTCCTGTAGCGTGCTAACGGTAGTTCCACTCCCCTCGCGTGCAGGGGAGAACCACTTGATACCAGCTGATGATTGTAAATACAAGATAAGAAGGTCAAAGAAGTCAGTGCGTTACGATGAATGTGTGTGTGTGTGTGTGTGTGTGTGTGTGTGTGTGTGTGTGTGTGTGTGTGTGTGTGTGTGTGTGTGTGTGTGTGTGTGATTGTGTGTCGCCTAGGTCAGGGTGTATGCAGTGGTAATATGCAGTATGTACTGATGAATGTTGGATCTAGATAATAATAATAATCTATAATGTGAGTATAATTAATGCAGCCTCGCTGTTTTGAAGGGCATGAATAATAAATGAATAGTGAAATGCTTTTCCCCTAGGCGCGCTATTGGCTGGCCTAACACAATGATGACAGGGAAGAGACGGCAAGCAACCAATCGCGTCAGTTGAACCAGGCCCATTGATCACTCTTCTTGTGCTGAGGAAAATGACGGCAGCTTCCCCAGACCAACGTGCAATCTACGATTGGCTTGGTCTGGTAACAGCCAGGCTGAGTGAAATGCTGATTAAGTACAAAATAGGCACACAGACTACAGACGCCTAAAACGTTAACGATCCTCATTCTAATTATTATTTATATGTCCGTTCTATAAGTAAACCATGCAGGGCATTTAAAGAGGTTTATAAAAGTAAAGCATATAGGGCATTGATGTATATGGAGGTTTTCAGCAGTATAACATCGAACAAGGAGTATTAAAGTCAAATAGGTACCAGTAATAAGAAGGCTTTTTTCTTCATGCTTTCTTTCCACCAGGATTTTCTCTGTGTAGTCATATGTGGTTTCACTCAGGGTCCAGGAGATCCATCAAGAGAAGGCCATGTTTTAGGTAGTACAGCGAGAAGGTCCTTGGTTCAAATCTCCTGCATAAGGAGTTAGCATAATCTTCTCAGGGTCAGGCATTTTAGGTTTTCCTCCTTGCTTGCCCAAATACATGCAGGTTAGTTAGATAGATAGTAGCAGGTTGCATTGTAGTTAGTGGAATGCATCATGTTAGGGATAGTAACAAGCAAGTAGTATCTTAGGCTTAGTGGCAAGTAGCATGTTATGGTTGGTAGCTAGTACCATGTAGGGCTAGTAGCAAGTAGCCTGTTAGGGATAGTAGCAAGTATCATTTTGGGTTAATAGCAAACCACATGTTAGGGGTGTATGCAGGTAG
>OLKM01001417.1:65000-80000 GCA_900291075.1 Melanogrammus aeglefinus | reverse complement strand
GTTTCTCACGGGCGAATTACATTACGGTTTTAGGTAGCCCATTATATAATATTGCCAAGCCGTCGATTATGTGGGGCTTGAAAATAGGCCTATTTCGAACAGAAAAATAATACAGAAATAATACATTTGTATTTTTTTATTCCAGCTACAGGCTATTGTGCATTCTTTTTTAATGGCTGGTTAATAGGGGGGGGGGGGGGGGAATTAAATCTCATTTTTGGAAGGATTTCATGTAAAGCGTTTTACAAACTAATTATTTTGGAATTGTGGACAAAAAATCGTGCTCTCAAACTAAGACTTTTATAATGATCTGCCTCTCACTGTTTTACATAAAGAACAATAATGCAGTCAAATAGCTGTAACCAATCCAGACTCAACTTCTTATAATTCTTCTTAATCATAGTAAACCAGTTTGACTCAAAGAGGAATTTCACACCTTATTGCAGCTTAATAATGGAGGGTTGTTGTAAATTAGGCATTTATTTAGAAAAAAAATCCTCCTTCATTTATTAGTTCATTATGTCTTATTTCAAAATGAACAGAAACGCATGTTATCTCTGGAAAAATAAAAGAATTAGTCTTATTGTTAATTGGTTATAGGAAATATACCACTGTAATATACCACTGTAATATAGGCCTCTACCACTGTAATATACAACTTTAATATACCATGGTAATATACCACTGTTTTTTACCAGTGTAAAATACCACTGTGTATAGTGACAAGAAACTAAGAGTTTCCGTCATGTTAAGAACTAGGTTTAATAGGCCAGCCAGCAGCAACAGTTTTTTATGTCTTGTTTATTTAAACAAAAATGAATAGTTGAAGGGAAACCATCCTTCATTAGCAGATAGGCTACGCATTGTCACAACACGACCCCGGACCCCATATAACATGAGTTTTATTGCTTTATCACCTTTTGGTCTCAAGCCCGAAGTCACAGTCAATTCACGACGATTGCAATAACAAATTTAATCAAACAATTTAAGTTTAAATTAATGCCGATATAATCTCATTGTGCTGATGAAGAATAGCGCAATCAATTTTACCAATGAATCCCCCAATTAAATCTCGTTATTCTCAATCAATTTCAAGGGACATACATTAGTGAACCTGTTCACTTCTGCTCTCTTCTGCTCTCTTTGATGTGATAAGTAAAAAAAATATTAATTTCGATTAATCTATTGATTTAAATATGAATATATTTAAATCAATAGATTTATGAATGCGTTTTAGGAGCCTCACCCGGACCCGGGCCTCGGTGAGGTTGGTCCACACGGCGATCTCCTCCCGGGTGCTCATGTCCGGGTAGCGGTTCCTCTGGAAGGTGGCCTCCAACTCCTGCAGCTGCTGGCTCGTGAAGTGCGTTCGCTGCCGCCGCTGCTTCTTCTTCTTGGGGTCGTCGGTGGTCCCGTCGTCGCTGCGGTGCTCCACGATCCTCTCTTTCTCTGTCGAGGCGTTAGGAAAGAGAGGAACGCATGAAAACACAGATGAGGAACAAGTTGGAACAAAATGATCGGTTTATATATATATATATATATATATATAATATATATACATATATATATATATATATATATATATATATATATATATATATATATATATATTATATATATATATATGTATATATATATATGTCCAGGCCGACTAAAGGTATGACGGGTCAGGAGACTTTAAGGGAAAATAATCCGACCTAAAATAAGGCCTTTAGGTCCCTCTCCTCGTTTTAGAATAAGCATGCCATTCTCAGATCTGATAGTTGTTTCGCTCTAATTAAACCAAGGCCTTCTAAGCTAAACCAATATTCTGTCATGTGAAACATTTCAGACATTCCTTTCGTCTCAATATCCTCAACCATATAAAACAAAAGCTTATATTTTTGCGTTTGCCAACATCTTTATCTAGCCACAGATTACATACAACCAGCCCGTGATAATGCAATAAGTAGCAGAGCTGTCTGTCCATCCAGACTAACACACATCCAGCTGTCTGTCCATCCAGGCCGTAACCCATCCAGCTCTCAGTCCGGACAATAACCCATGCAGGCCCTATGACAAACAGCCTGAGCTCACGGCTGATGCGAATCATCTTGCAGAATAAAAACGGCCCTCCGTATTTCCTTGGAAAGGCAGATGAATGAAAGGTTCTCCTCAGATCAACATCTAGGTCTTAGATGTTTACTCATCAGCTGACAGAAAACAACTCCTTCCGCTCTGGTTGACAGACCCGGGTACTCAGCCAAGTTACTTCAGCACAAATCCAACATTTGCATAAGTGGGTCATTAAGTGGGCTATGAAGTGGGTCTGAGGGTCCCTGGGACCCGGGGGTCGGCCTGCCACATGCAGGCCAATGCTCACGGTGTCATTTAGGTGCCACTCTCGAGCTACACTTTTAAAACCCGGGGAAACCTCCCTTCCGACACAGGAAAGATACCAACACCCACATGAATACAGAGGAATCTGAGAGCGGGGGACGGTGAAACTCCGATGCGGCTCAGGTACCTGCTGCCAGCTCGGTGTCTGACGACTCGCTGCTGGAGTTCTCTAAGATCGCCCGCGCGCTGCTCGAACCTCTCGGCGGCATAAGAAAGGTGGAGGCCGCGTCGCGCGCCGGCGGGGGTCTCGCGGCCTCGGAGATTCTGTCCAAATTCATTCCACCTTGAGGGAAATGGTGCGCATAAAAAAGGAAAGGGAGTGTGTCAGGCTTCGCGTAGCGGCGACGCTGTGGTAATTCAAAGGGCTGGCGAGTGTGAGCCGATGCATGAGCAAAAATAAAGGAGGTCGGTGGTAATCGACAAGAATGTAACGTCCTCGGAAGAAGAAGAACAGCCCCTCTGGTTGGAGAAGGGAGGCCCGTGTGCTCCTAGTGTCCGCTCAGAGAAATATGACCAGTGTGAACAAAGCTGCTCTCGCTCTCTCTCCTAGAGAGAAGACACGCCCCTGCGGTTGGGTTCACCTCCCTGACATGAGAGCAGGACCCGCCCACCAAAGGGGTTCGGGAGTCGTGAGGAGAAAAGCGCAATTTGGGGGCGCGGCGAATGGTGCCTCACGGGAGCGTGCAAGGCAGCGTTGGACCTGCGTTTAAGAGGAAAGCGAGGGGTCACTTCTCCGTGCGGGGGGGGGTCACTTCTCCGTGCAGGTATGTTCAACATTGGTTCCGTGCAGTGCGACGCAGCGGCCAGCTGCGTCGCGCTTCTATAAACACGGGTACTCGGATGGGTCTGCTGAGCTGAATAAACATTTGCCATTCAGGCGCAGTTTCTTTTTCCATCACTGCGCATGATATTAGCGCTATTATGGCTATTTGTATGAATGAAAGGCATTGTAAATGCTCACTCCATGGTTTTCATGGTTTTATATATATATATATATATATATATATATATATATTATATATATATATTATATATATATATATAATATATTATATTATATATATATATATATATATATATATATAGGGATGCATTATTATTATTATTATATTATTATTATTATTATTATTATTATTATTAATTACTATTGTTATTATTTCTAGAAATTTCTATATTGTATTATGTTATCTCTGAGTGTTTTGAATGGAATTCCTGCTGTTTGGACTGAACTCACTCATCCACGCGTTGTTGAATTTTGGTTGAATGACCAAATCAGATAGTCTCCTGTGACGGATAAGCCATTTAATTGATGGCTTATGTTATGACATACGTTGATGCTGTTATACATTATAGTTTAATTGATATATCGGATACCTGTCATTGGTCTAGATAGTTACAATACTTTAGATAAACGAATGCGCTGAGGGTGACGTCAGCCGCTATGTCATTGGGGCGCTTTGCTCTAACCATCTGAAGAAAGTTCTTTATGTTTCAAAATCTTTCTTCTTAAATTCCTCAAGTGAGCTTTGCTCAAACACAAGGCTCAAGCCTGAAACCTAGCGGCTCCTTGTAAAGAAATAGCTGTACGTTTTTTTTTTTATTTTTTTTTTACTATTAACAGTTATTAGTTTTCGTTGTTGAAATTATTTAAATTAGAATGATCGAACATTCCCGTACTACTGTTACATGGATTCCCGTGATACTATACATAAATGGAGTTGTATATACACGGGGTGCTGTTATAAACCTGAAGCATGTGTAGACCTGCTCGGCCACAGTAACGCGCCTCGGACCCGGGCCTCTGTGCCGTCTGACTTAAGCCGGTCACAGGCGCCAGTGCTCAGTAGTCTTTGTATGACGGGGACTTTTGACAGGAGACCCCGTCCGACCGGAAAGCTCCCCGAAGGCCCTTTCCGAACACATTCTGTGCAGCCTCTAAGCAATTATTTGCTTGCCCCTTTTGCTCAGAGCGATTCTTGTCCCAGCGATAGGAGAACTTATAGTGTGCCATCTCTGAACATGTATGTTCTTGAGGGAACCGAGCGCGTTCGCAGGCACCAAATAAATATTATAATATAGTAGGGCTATAACCTTCAAGGAAATTTCTTCCTCTAATTCCGTATAAAGAGATCTAACGACACTGGCTTAATTATGGCATAGGCTAATTAAGTTCGACTAGCCTAGGGTTTAGTTAACAGTTGACACGCAACAAGAAAACCCTGATGCTGGAGCTTTCTCCGAGTTTGGCACAGAGGAGTTGATTACACCACAGCTTCTCTGGATGGCTCAGACATCTACCTGAGTAACCACAGCGCCAGCCTCGCTTTATGGGGACATGCATGAGGGCTAATGAGTAAACTGAAGGACACGGTTCTCAGGGGTCACCGAGTGTGGTCAGCAGGTGGACCTGACCCGCCCCAGCTGCTAGTGCTGCTGGGCGGAGGAGAGACCGGTGAAGGGTCGCTGTTTGGGAGTAGGTCTACTTGGTGAATCATTCAAGGCCGTGTCAACACGATGGGGTCAACAAGGTGTTTGGCTTCAAAATTGAGTTTGTTGTAGTTACACTTACAACTCGAGGTTGTTTCGCGGTTTGGTGTATATTGTAGTAGGCCTCGTAATGAAGCTGAAGGACGAGGTGTCCTTTGCTAATACATGGGCCTGCATACTGCAATCGTAGGGCCACAGGTTTCGCGTGTGACGGATGATCCAAAAGCCTTTTCATCCGGCAGGATGGGTGAAAGGCCAGTGGCAACACAAACACTTATTTAAACCTGAAAATAAACTCCTCGGCCTTATTTTGCTATAAAGGAAGCACACACAGACCGGTGCAGCCCTGTCGTGTTTTCCCACTGACACCCACGGTGGCCAATTGAACCTCAAAGCCTTTAGAAAGCCACAAAAACATCGAAAATTAAAGCTGGTCTGCACATAGGCCTCCAAAGAAACGAAAGACGTGGGCATATAGATGTAAGTGGATATGTGGTAACTGGAGAAGGACAGGGATAATAGCATTATTGCCTTGGTGATAGTTGTTCCTTTGCTGCTCTATAGTGGGATACTTGGTCAAAGGCCTGCAATTTAAAAAACAACAACTAAGCAACAGCAACATCCAAAAAACAATTTTCCCCTAAACAAATAAAACGGATCCAGAATTGCAATAGAATGGGCTGGCAATACAATTAATAGAGAGGGACACGTTGGACAATTTTTTCACGGGCACTGATAAAAACATAATTCATACAGGCTGCCTTCAAATGATCCCCAACCACAAACGTAGGCCCTTAGAAACTATTTGGACCGTTTCATATCTCCCGATGATAAAACACGGTTTGAATAGGACTACATGAATTCCCATCAACCTTTTAGGGCTTTAATTTGAACCTCAATTTTATAAACTTCACCATCAAGCTTTCAGTCTTAGGAAAGCGCTCAAAAAAAAGAGCAAAACAAATGCGGTCTTGTGGATTGTAGGCCTAATTATTTAAGGTTCAGTTCCTTTAGGCTCTACAGATTCAAATACTTTTACTTTAATTCATCTTTACTTTCATAGGCATCACTATGAATTGCAACAATGGCATTATCGCATGTACACTTGAATGCACATGAGGGATGCAATACTTTGGAAATATGTTATGTTGAAAAAAGTACACGAAAAGTTATCCGTTTCCTTAAACCCAGTCATTCAAAATGTTGAAAATATCTAATGGGAAACACAAACAATTAGTGGTTGCCATCTTATAGTCTATGAAATAAATAACGCATTCATTCAACTTTAATGGCTAAATAAAATTAGTTTCCTTGAATGATGTGGCTCATTTACAAATTATATTATTGTAACAGTCTTTGAAGCAGGCTTAATGTTCGGGCAGTAATACACAATCAATATAATAAAAAGGCCTACCTGGGTCTCCGCAAGAGACTGCATTCTTCGTCAGATTCAGTTCCATTCCAGTTGACTATGAATAAAATGAAACAATCTGCATTAGAAAACATTTGTAATATTTGAACACACTATAGTTTGCCTGAGGTAAAAAGCCTATTCAGGTCACTGTTGACTTGATCAGTATAGCCCGATCCATCAATAACCGCGATTGATTCCTTGACAGAGCCTTCCAAATGGTTTCCTCATTCTTACGGATATGATCTTTTAACCCCCAGCCTGCGAGCCTCTTTCCCCGTCAGTATAAACCATGCCAGCAGTGTATATTTGGCCATGCATAATGCAGACTACACACATAACCTACATAACCCCGCGTCCTGCAGGAACCGGCCTCACTTTGTCCACAGCACATTTGGACATAATTCCGCTGGTATAGGCCTACTCGATCACAAGAGTCCACGCACTAAAACATTGACCTCCTCCACCTTCTCATTTGGCCCTTGAATAAGAGAGACCGGCAGAACCCAGACATCACGGAAACACACCACCACCTTTCATAAAACGGAAAGAAATCACGCATGAATTGGTGTTGTTGCCCCTCTATGTGAGATACACCGCCACACACAGCCCATCAACCGGTGAATACAGGTGGTTTTAACTTTATGATGTCTGTGGGTTATGTTGGAAGAGGCAACATGTCCAACGCGCTATTGACGCGACTGTGATGTGGAACACGCACAGAAAATAAAATAACCGGCCCGCGATCCGTACAAAGATCTAAATCGAGGTAGCAGGCTTAGCCAAGCTTTGGTTATGAAACAAAAGCATCACAGTAAAGGAGCCCACAGACGGTCGTCCTGACGACGCGTCAGTCAGAATGCACTTAAAATCGCAGAACATGTCCAAAGAAAATGATCCAGGTCCGCGATAACACTCACCGGTCGGTCCCCAGCGTACAGGCCTAATAATGAGTAAAGTCTCAGAGTCTCCCCATGCAGGTGCGGTTGAATAAATCCACGTTTGGCGTCGGCTTCATGTGCTGTGTCCACCCGATAATGGAGGCTGCAGTGTTCGCCTCTGCGCAGCGCTGCCTCGCTTTTCTTCTGCAGGCTCCTGCTCACCTCGTGGTGACGTCACCATTCGGCCCATCCTCGTCCTCAAGCTCTCGAGGAAGCGAGGAAGAGCGGCTCAGCCTCCCCGCGTTGCAGCATCACGCGCAGCGGGGGACGGCGGATACTGGGCCATTTGGACCAGACAAGTGTTCGTGTAGAATTAGAAATGGATTTGTAAACAAGTTGCATTACGTGATATACACTAAAAATATTATTGATACACATTTCCTTAACCCTAACCGTGGATATTGGCTCCAAATCGTGAAACGTTGAATTTTTAATATGAAAAAAATATGGCAAAACTGTTTTTAAGCAAATAAGTATTTATGTTTTATTTATTTTTTAATTTTTGTTTATTCTCTCATTTCATTGTAGCCTGTCTTTGGGCTAGGCCTACTTTTAGTGTTCGGCGAAATGGTTTAACTGGGAGCATGTTACGGCCTTATATTTCCTTAAACAACAGCTCATAAAAGACGAGGCGTGTGAAGACTATTCACAATCTACTTATAAAAACTTACCTTATAAAAGAACAACGGTTATGGGGCCCTCCATGACCTCTATCAGTAGGCCTACCTCAATATCGTTTTGAAAAACACCCCAATGATATATACGGACGGTTACACCGAAAACGGATTGAGGCAACAATTAGGCAACATGCGATAACTTTATCGCCATTAACTAATAATCGCAATAGCCTGATAAGCCTCGACTTATTAGCCCTAAATGATAGGCCTATATAAGCCTACAGAACATAGCCGTTTCTCACTTTGCATATCTTATAGGCCTAGGCCTTAATATTCATATTCAATTCATGCCGTCGGTATAGGTCCTTTAAATAAACGTTGCCTTGATCTGGGCATGTGAAGCCATTTCGACGCGTGTCGAAAATTATGTTTGATTTAATTTAATCTTAATCTTTTTCCTATTTATTCAGAAGTCCTGGTATGTTTGCCCATAGCATACAACCGTTTCGTTATCTGTAATGTAGAATATGTTTGCATACAGGCTCTATAGCCTGTGATCAGATAACTTCTGTAGGTTTATCGCCGCAGCCGTAAAAAAAAGAGGAAAACTAATTAGGTGTTAGCCTATTGGCCTAGCAATTAATAGTAAACCAACATATGCTAGATTGTGAGTTTATATTCGATTTTATTTGCTACAACATATTCAAAAGTAATTTAAATTAAGGAAACATATCTAATATTATGAATAGTTAAATGTGATAAAAGCTCCATCAAACTGACAGGCCGAGAGGTCATGAGGCCTCACTGAGTCAGTCCTGAGTGCCCACTGTGTAGGGGATTCAAAGCGACTTTTAAAAGCCTACTTAAGTAGTCAACATTTATAAATAAGACCAACATTTCTAGCGGCTATCTCGGGAGTAAAACCCGCACACAGCATCAGGCGCTCATATAGCCTACAGCCCGATATAGGTTGTATGTAGCGCAGTAGTCTAGAAGTCCAATCCTAGTGAGAAAATGTTCTCTAGAATTTTAAGATGGTTGCATTTGTATGGGCACGATGAGACGCGGTCATTATGACCTGGGCCCGAGCAGGAGCCGGGAGCCGGACCCGGGAGCAGGACCCGGGAGCGGTGCGTGTCTGCGTGAGGCGGCGGGCACATTCAGCCGCACCACATCCTGGTTCTACAGTTAGGATGATCTTTAGCTTCGGACGTGGTAGAAAGTGTGAAACTTGTCCCAGCATCCCACTCTTCTTTTGAACCCCGCCAAGAGCCTTCATGAACCACATCGCGGCTCTGTAAATGGATTGAAGGAGGATTAGAACAGAGCTCGTGGGCCGCGCGGGAATTGAGACGGCCCGCAGCGAAGCTCCCGCGCCGCGAGTTTGAGGGCTGCGGGTCCATCAAGTACATAAAGTTCATAAAGTCCATAAAGTCTCTATTCTGTTCACACGTCGGCTACCCCAAATCAAAATGGAAGTGTCAATATTTGCTCCACACACAAGACTGTTGTATAATGGCCTCCCTTAATGTTACATAAGAGGCCCCCTTAATGTTACTTATGTAAGGCACCTCGGGTCGACTCTTTCAAAGGCCTTCGAAATAATCTTATGGTTTGTCCTCTCCTGAATAGATTACTCTATATTTACGATAAATATCCTTTCCCCGATATGTTGTTTATTGTGACATGGTGTGAAATTAACTTGGAAACATGACCTTTCAGAAATGGGATTTCACCTTGTAAGTTAAAAAGTCGGCTATCCTTTTTATAAGCAGTAGCAAACTAATTACCTCCATTAATTACTGAGGGCGTAAACAAAAAGACACTCCTTAAAAAAAAACCTAATAAGGACCTATGTGACAATACTCGGTGAGCAGGCAACTGTGTCCACAGAAATAGTAATAATATAGGCAGTGGTCTTTGTAATTGTCTACCTGTCACTTACAAACACACACACACACACACACACACACACACACACACACACACACACACACACACACACACACACACACACACACACACACACACACACACACACACACACACACACACACACACACACACACACACACATGCTAGCAAACGCCAACGCACCCAAACGCACACACAAACACTCCTGCACCCACAGACATCCACTCAATCCCACACACACGCCCACCCACACAACACCTACACACACACACACACACACACACACACACACACACACACACACACACACACACACACACACACACACACACACACACACACACACACACACACACACACACACACACACACACACACACACACACACAGACGTGCACACACACGCATGCACAAACTATAATTAGGAGGTAAGTAAATGCTGTGATTACCCAACGAGTGACTGGGAGGTAAATATTACCCTGAAGGTGAGGCAGTGGCCCCATCTCTCCTGTGCAAATAGGTGGAGGGATTTAGCAAGGTTGGTGTGGGGGCCTCACACTGCCTGCCTGTCTGTGGCCGGGGCCTGTCTGACTTCAGGTGGTCACCTCCGCAGAGTAAATAGTCATTCTCCACAACATAATGGCTGATGCATATACTCAATAGGTGCAAAACAGGTCACACCCCACCGCAAGGGTTGCGTGCCTGGAAGAGGAAGGTGTGTGTGTGTGTGTGGTGTGTGTGTGTGTGTGTGTGTATGTGTGTGTGTGTAAGTTACCGCAGCTCTTTTGTATGCATGTGTGTATGTGTGTTTTAGTTGTGCAAGTTTTCTTGCACTCTGTGTCTGTGAAACAATCTGTGATGCCTGTGTTGGCATTTTTGGCTGTGTGTTGGTTTGCTTGAGTGCTGGTCTGCAAAATGGTTGCGTGTTTAAGTGTGTGAATAGAAAAGTGTGTCAGTCGCTTTGACCAAAACACAAGGTCATGTGTTATAAGGTGTATATATATATATATATATATATATATATATATATATATATATATATATATATATATATATATATATAGGGTTAGGGTTGGGTTGTTGTCTATATATATATGGTCCTGTGAGGGGTTCCTGACAATCAGCATGCATTCATCATGAAGCTGAACACTAGGATTCAGCTTGAAGGGCTGCTTTCCGGTGAGCAGACAGCGGGGACGTCTCCCGTGATTGTCCTCCGTCCTCTCTGTAGAATCCATCAGGGTCCTCTGACACCAGGCCGGTCCTTATGATGGGAAGCCCGCTGTAACATCACACAGAGAAGAGAGAGAGGGCAAGGTCTCTCTGCCCGTCAGTCTCTCTGCCTGTCTGTCGCCTGTCCTTCCATCCATGTGTCTGTCAGCCGGCCAAAAAACACGACCGCCTCAGACCCAAACCGCCCCCCCCGCCCCCCCCCACACACTTTTCCTAAAGCAATGCAGAGGGGGATATGCATTTCATAATGTTTCCAGTATGGATATCTATGTGCTTCAAAACATATGAGTGAAGAGGGACAGGGACGGGGGAAAGGGGGGTGGGGGGGTGGGGGGGGGGGCGTGGATGAAGTCACCAGCGTCTCATCTATGGGGCGATTAGGAGAAACGGAGGCTTCCTTGTTCTTGAAAAGGCTCTCCCCTTGAAGTGTGCTGAAAACACAGATGTCACAGTTTCCAATCGGCAGTGAAATTAGTCGTGTTTTGATTACGCTGGGCCCAGAGATTACCTACGTAAACAGCTCTCCTGGAGGAGTCCTCGTCTCAGGCGGAGCCGTCATCCCCTTTTTCCAAACTCTGCCGGCCTCCGCGGCTTAAGGGATGATGGCAGGCGGACGTCCAGCTTCCACTTTTTCATTTGAGCGTAAACCTAATTTTTGGTTAAATTGATATTTCCTTTGGTCCGCCGTTAAGATATGACAAGCCACTGAAACAGAGAGCTCTGCTTACACAGATCCAGTACCACATTTGCAAAAATAAGCATGATTTTACCCCATGAAAAAACTGCTAAAAATATTTGCTCAAGTATCTTTCTGGTATATAAATTCTCCAACATCCAATCAGGATCTAGACTAAGGAACCCGTTGACACCAGCAACCGTTGTCACCCTCACCCACCTTAAGTTGCTCCCGGTGATGAGTTGTGCAATGTTTACCTGCTAGCACTCGCTAGCCTGCCGCGCCTCCCAACCATACTCCCATATCTGGTTATCCCTTAAATCCAGCGGACTCAGTACATGCTAAAAGCTAATCTGGAGGAACGGGCCCTGTGCTGCATTCTGGAACACCTCGCTACACCGCGACGTACGCACAGCGCTAACATCTGCAGCACTGCTGCTCATCACAATAAAGCACTGATTCCGCCGACCCAGGAAACTGATATTGAAGTGGAGGAACAGTACTGAGGGACTCAGTTTCATGTGCTTAATTCATGTTCAGCATGGGCCTCGGCAGTCATTTAGAGAGGCTAAGGGGGGGTGCTACTTCTCTCCCTTGACGTGGCCAATGGCATGAACACAGATAGATATCTTTATATTCAAAAGTTTCTGGTCTTTCTGTTTTCCCTCGGCAGATGAGCATAACACACGGTTTGTGATGGTTTGTTCTTGTTACTCCTACTCCCTACAACATCTGGTCACTGGCCCCACCATTCACACTGCACTGCTGCACAGAGCCATCCTGCTGGGAGATTTACTGCGCAGGCTTACTGATCTCTTTTTGGGGCGGGGGGGGAGGGAGGGTAGGCCTTGTGTTTCTGCACTAGGGTCACCATACTCCACTTCCACTACTCCCAGTTTAATCCAGTTTGGCTCAGGGAAAAATAATGTCCGCCCCCCACTCCTGCCCCCACCCCCTTTCTCCTCTCAGCTTCCTTACGTCACCTACGGTGTTCCATAGAGGACAACAGGGATCACAACGTCAATTAATGAGAAGAGTTTTGGAAAGAAAATGTAGAAATGTATCAATAAAATGGGGATCAATTTAATTACATATTTTGGGGTGAGGGACATGAATTGTGGCCATTGGATCATTTATAACTTCAACAAGATGTCTAAATATCCCATCTAAGAATGAGATTTCTATAGAAGGAAGAGGCGTGCAAACCATCTCTTTATTTAATTAAATTTTATGAAGTGATCAGTGAGTGTTTACCTTTTTTTAAAGGCAAAGTCTATTCAATAATGGAATAAAAAATACATAAATATTTATCTATGTATGCACAGTACATCTTTTTTGATGTATTGTTTGTCTCTGCTGATTCTCAGCCCCTTGCAGCTACTAAGGCCAAGACAAAGGTAACCAGTCGGAGGGGTGGGGGTTCCTCCAGACCCAGACTGTCCAGGGCTGATGCACGTCTATTAACCCAAGGCTGCACTGGAAGACAACCAGGGTCGGGACAGGGAGAGAGATTCAGAGAGAGGGAGAGAGTGAGAGAGAGGGGGGGGGGGGACTTGAAACAAAACTGAGACAGGAATAGAAAGAGAGAGAGAGAAAAAGAAAAAATCAACAAGAAAAAAGGACGAGAGAGAGCGAGAAAGAGAGAGAGAGAGAGAGAGAGAGAGAGAGAGAGAGAGAGAGAGAGAGAGAGAGAGAGAGAGAGAGAGAGAGAGAGAGACAGAGAGAGAGAGAGAGAGAGAGAGAGGAGAGAGAGAGAGAGAGAGAGAGAGAGAGAGAGAGAGAGAGAGAGAGAGAGAGAGAGAGAGAGAGAGAGAGAGAGAGAGAGAGAGAGAGAGAGAGAGAGAGAGAGAGAGAGAGAGAGAGAGAGAGAGAGAGAGAGAGACACTGGACAAACCAGATCCGCCCAGGTTCTGACCTATTGCGCCTTTTGTATTCCCCTTGACACACAAGATTTATTGTGCAAACATTCCCTTTCCCAAAAATACATATTGAAACAATTTTTCGTCAAACACGGGAGACAAAAGTCAGCGTGGAGCTCCGTCACGGGAGTGTGGAGCTCTGGGCGGTGCCAGCAGTCAGCCGGGGTGCAGCGGGTGCATTAGTAGTCTCGCTTCAGGAGCCCTGAAAGGCTGAGCGGGTCGGCAGCACTGTGGGCCATGACCGCGGCCGGGAGCTGTCACACCGGAGACAAAACCCGCCCGGGATGATTAAGAAGCTGCCTCAGCAACCCCGCCGCACCGCCCGACTCCTGGAAATACACCTCTCCTGTCTCCCCGGCTAGCTGCCTGTCTGTCTGTTTGCCTACCCGTCTGTCCGTCTTTCCTGCCTCTTCGTCTGTATTGCCATCCTGTCTGTCTGTCTTGTTAGCCTGTCTGTCTGTCTTGCCTGTCTCTCCGTCTGTCTTGCCTCTCTCTTTCCTGCCTGCCTGTCTGTCTCTCTTGCCTGCCTGTCTGTCTGTCTTGCCTGCCTGTCTGTCTGTATTGCCTGCATGTCTGCCTGTATGCCTGTATTGACTGCCTGTCTGGCAGTTGTTTCTGCCTGTTTTACGGACTATCGACCTGGTCTGCCTGATCTGTCTGTCAGTCTAACTGCCACATAAGTTCTGCTTTGTTCAAAGAGCAGACAGGGTACAGGATATACAGGTTACAGGGTACAGGGTACAGGATATAGGGCATAGGGCACAGGGTACAGGATACAGGATACAGGGTACAGGATACAGGGTACAGGATGCAGGATACAGGGTACAGGATGCAGGATACAGGGTACAGGATACAGGGTACAGGATGCAGGATACAGGGTACAGGTTGCAGGATACAGGGTACAGGATGCAGAATACAGGGTACAGGGTACAGGGTACAGGGTACAGGGTACAGGGTACAGGGTACAGGGTGCAGGATACAGGATACAGGGTACAGGATACAGGATACAGGGTACAGGATACAGGGTACAGGGTACAGGATACAGGGTACAGGGTACAGGGTACAGGGTACAGGGTACAGGGTACAGGGTACAGGATGCAGGGTAGTGGGTACAGGGTACAGGAAACAGGGTACAGGGTACAGGATATAGGGTACAGTGTACAGGATACAGGGTACAGGGTACAGGGTACAGGGTACAGGGTACAGGATACAGGATACAGGGTACAGTGTACAGGATATAGTGCATAGGATGAAGTGAATGGTAGATAAACAAATGCATCCATGCAGACACAAGCTGAATGTATTGTGTCTATAATCCTCCAACTGAACGGGTTGGTGTTTGGGCTGCATACATGCTTGGCTTTATTTGGTGGAAAATCTACATTTTGTCACCTATCATATATTATATGATATTATCATGATA